>PVLC010013505.1:12079-30795 GCA_004027655.1 Graphiurus murinus | reverse complement strand
ACAGGTATAAAAGACAAAGTTCAAGGATTACCAAGGTGGGTATTCTCCCAGTACATTTGCTCAGTATGGTCTGGGGCCTAAAGGTTAATATCCTAGGAATAATGGAACCAGAAATGAGCCAGCCATCAATCTAAACAGACTTCATGTCAGAGGGATGGCCAACAACACAGAACAATCTTGAATGCTGTAAGCACCCCTAGACATCTAGCAGAAGCAACACAGATTGTCCTATACTTCAAGTTACTTCTACAAATAATGTCCCTATTATACAGCACACAACCAGAGACCCCCGCAGAGATGCTTTGCATCAATGACCAGCTCAATAAGCCACCCAGGAATCGGATCATTCTCCCTACCTATTTTACTATTTCCAGCCACCTTTCTTTCTCATTGGGACCATATTCCAGAATAAGCTCTTACGTGCAAGCACCTCTGGCTAAAAAACTTCCTATCATAGACAGCCCTACAAACAGAGTTTTCCCATGGATTCAGGTATTGGAGCAATCAGGCTGTGATAGGGTCTGTTGTTCTTGATAAGAGGGGTGGCAGCTGCTCCCACTGGCATGCAGTGGTGTCGCAATTGATAAGATGTTCACTGGTGGTGAATCAGAATGATGAAGGCAGAAGACAAAGCGTTGGCTTACGTGCTAAAGGTAGCATCTAATATATATGGTTAATGTTAATTTTAAGGAACAGAGAATGAGCTGGCTTTGTTTTGTTTTGTTTTATGTTTTTTTGGTGGTACTGGGGATTGAACTCAGGGGCATTCTACCTCCGAGTTACATCCCTAGCTCTATCTTTTATTCTTTATTTTGAAACAGAGTCTCACTAAGTTGTCGAATGCCTCACTAGGTAGCGTTCGTTTATGGTCTTTAGAAGTCTTGGAAGGGAAAATAAAAATGGCAGGCTCTCGGTAGTCAAAAGTCTACCTCCCAGAATGTTGAAAGCTTCCCCAGAGCACAGAGATCTGCCTCCCATCCTCTGCCACAGGAAGGCTGTGGAACGCAGTTCTAGGTTTCCTTGTGAGTGCTGCACAGTTAACAAGAAGAATAGATCCTCAGGCAGTCTCTGATGTCAATGTTCTGATAAGGAAACGGTAGATCTTGAGACACAGGGTAGAGTATTCAAAGGGACAAACATGAGCACCTTGAACTCTAGATTCCTATGGACACAGAAGCAGCAGCAGCCTCTGCCCCTTTCTAGACAGAGTAGATCTGCCTCCCTGGTCTGCAGATCCTGCAAAGCCTCCCCCAGACGTGGGAGCTTCACCAGATGTGTTTGTCCTCAGATCTGTTTCTACCTCCCACAGCCAGCCTACAGAGGAAGGAACATGTACCTGGGCTGGCTATGTTTGTGCTGTCCCATCCACACTGCTGTTACCCTGCAGTCTCTCTGTAGACATGAGGACGGTGGTCAAGGAAACCCTCCTAGCTAACTCTTTTATCAGGAGATAAATGGCTTAAATAGGCTAAATGTGTTCACTTAGGCAATGGTGAATGGTTTAGTGGTCTGGAGCCTGGAAAAGAGGAGACTGGAAGAGCAGAGACCAGAAAGTCTAAGGAGGAGCCAGAAAGATGGAGCTATGAGAGTCGATACAAAGGGAGAGAACCACTCTGTCTAATAGTAGCACCTCCTTTTGTTCTCCCGAATATTGAACATGTACTTTGATGTGTAGTTACTATACCCTTATGAATATGGAGAACTATTCCTTGGTTTAGTTTTAAAAAAAAATTGTACTAGGGATTGAAGCCAAGGAAATTCTACCCCAGAGCTCCATCCCCAACTGTTTTTTAAAAAAATCTTGAAACAGGGTCTTGTTAAGTTGCTGAGGCTAGCTTCAAAGTTGTGATCCTCCTGTCTCAGCCTCCGAGATCACAGGTGTGTACTACCACGCCTGGCGGTCTAGCAAATCATTTTTAACCATTATGAACTTTAAGAGGAAATAGTAGTAGCAAGATTTTCTCTTTCTAGTAATAGGAGACTCAGTAATTTGTACTATTCCCATTAAAAAAAAAAAAACTGGACCTAATATAAAAATAGTTGCTACAGCAAAAAAATAATAAGATGGGGAAAGAGATGGACACTGCCAAACGCATGTTCAACCACCGAGATGGACGGGCTCTTGTATCAGTCGGCTCCTTTCCTTATCTACCTTAGTGATGCACAGTGGGGCCATGGGTGTCCGTGCTTGGGCTCCCGCTCACTAAGACCAGTGCAGCTATGGCGACTGACAGATGCCCAGGCTGCCCTTTGCAGAGGCCAACGCTGAGCCCTCCGTGTGGTCCCATCCCTTGCGGGGCCCATCAGCCCCCTGATTAGCAGTTGATTTGCACCTGGAGACAACAGCCCTCGCCCATCAGGAACCAGCAGCCATGCATTTGACATGACCTCTAGCAGACATTTGACACTCGATGTTTACTCTGTTAATCTTTATCAGAGGAAGAAAAATTTCATCTCTTCCTAGATTACTCTTAGTTTTGTTTGTCTGTTTTTGTTTTTGTTTTTGGTGTTGGGGATTGAACCCAGGGGCATTCTACCTCTGAGCGACACGCCCAGCACTATTTTTTTTTTTTTAATTTTTTCATTTAAAGCAGGGTCTCATTAAGTTGCAGCGTGCACCACCATGCCTGGCTACTCTTAGTTTTAAAAAATATAACTAATAAAATGGGCACGCGCTCGAATACTTTTTCTTTACCATGATGGTTAATTTAACATGATAACTTGACTAGGTTCTGGTGCTCAGTTGTTCAAATATTAGCGTAGATGTCGCTAAAAGTGGTAGTTTGTAGATATGACTAATGTTTTCATCCGTTAACCTACCCTGTACAACATAGTGAATGGGCTTCTTCCCTCAGTAAAGGCTTTAAAAACAAACGAACAAACAAAAAATGAAGGAATTCTACTTCAAGAAATCCTGCCTGAGTTTCCAGGCTGCCTGCCTGAACTCTGGATTGGGACTTGAGGCTGTGACCTCAACTCTTGCTGGCTGGCCTCCCCTACAGATTCCAGACTTACCAGTCCCCTCACTGGACAACTGTGTGACCCAATTCTTGAAAATTACTCACGCATATTTTCTCCAAAATTATTAGGTCTTAGACAGATTACCGACTTCTTAGACAGATTACTGACTTCCTTTTAACCTTTGTTTCCTCCTCATTAAAATGGTTTTATGAGCACCCACCCCAGCACCAGGAGGGCTGATGAAACAGAAAAGCATCTTTTTTGTGTGTGTGGTACTAGGGGTTGAATCCAGGACCATTCTACCTCCAAGCTATAACCCCAGCCCTATTTTTTTATTCTTTATTTTGAAACAGGGTCTCACTAAGTTGCAGAGGGCCTCACTAAGCAGCTGAGGCTGGCTGCAAATCCGGATCCTCCAGTCTCAACCTCCCAAATGCTGGGATTACAAGCGTGCACCACCACGCCCAGCTAGAAAAGCATCTTGTAAACTCCGAAGCCACGCAGCACTGCTGGTTGTGGTTATTGCGGTGTACAGATGTAATCTCTCTGAGCAAAAGCTAAGGACAGGCCTTCCTGGGCTCCCCGGGTCTGCCTCGGAGGATCTTCCACATGCAGTTGGCAGCGGGGAAGGGGCACTCAGGAGTGTGTGTGCAATGTGTGTCGTCCCCTGTACACACTACTCCTGCATTCATGAATCGCACACCATGACAGTCCCTGCACTAGAGGAGGGTGAGCTGTGACTGCTGCAGCACCCATCGAGTCGCGCCTGCTGCCACCTGCCAGCTTGCCTTGCTACACCTATACGGTGGTTGGTTGGTTGTTGGTTTTGGTGATCCTGGGGATTGAACCCAAGGCTGCATGCGTGTCAGACAAGCTCTCTACCACTGAACTGGATCCCCAGCCCTGTTTATTTTATTTGGAGACAGGATCTTGTTATGTTGCCCCAAGGGGGCCTTGAACTTGAAATCCTCCTGCCTCAGCCTTCTCCTGGAGTGTGATTTTTTAATTTTTTTATTGGCTAAAATGTTTTATTCTTCCCAACATTTCACTAAGAAGCTTTTGTTTTTGTTTTTGTTTTGTTTTTTTTTTTTTTCCAGTGTAGCCCATTGCTCTCCTTTTCCTGTCCAAGGAAAAGAAGATGCTGCTTTGCAGAAGCCACAGCAGAAGAAACTCGGGTTCAAGAATCAGCAGATTGAGGTTTTATTGCATTTATGTCCAGATTAGCTGGGAAATTTGACCTTTTTGTGTTTTAGTTTATTCACCTGTCAACCTGATTAATAGTGGCTATCCAATGGACTATATGATTATTAGAGTAAATAAAGAAATTAAATCATATAGGAAACTCTGTGCTAGGCACTGTATTAGACAGTTTACATAAAGAATTTAATTAAGATAAACTTGGATAAGTGCAAACACTCCTTGAAAAGTTTAATCCCGTTTAGAACACTTTCAAATACGTCATTTTAATGATGTGCTGTCGGAGGGAGGCGGTTCTGAGATTTGTGTAACTTTGATTAGGAATTGTTAAAAGGGAAGAAAAGGAAAAGAAAGAAGGGAGACTGAAGGTTCAAATTACCAATGTATCAGGATGTTGCTTTGGAATAAATTCTTTTTTGGCTTGGGGTGGGTGTGGGAGGTTGAAGACTGTTTTGAGGAAAGCCTCCATCCGTCCCTCTGAGGAAGATAGGTGGTTGCAAAGCTGTGGATAAATGCTGCTCAGCCTTCTGCGGAGCCAGGGACCCCCACGTGCAGGCGGGACGTGGAGGTAAAGCCGTGGACCCTGAGCCAGGCTGCCGGCCTTGAATCCCAGCTCTGCCATCACTGCCATGTTTCAGCCCTTCATCTGTAGAATGGCATTGTTCCACCTCACAGGACTGTTGGAAGACTGAATGGTTTAACTAATAAAATGAATGGTGGGAATCAGGCGTGGTGGCGCACGCTTGTCATCCCAGTACTTGGGAGGCTGAGATAGGAGGATTGCAGGGTCACGGCCAGCCTCAGCTACTTAGTGAGGCCCTCCGCAACTTAATGAGACCCTGTTTCAAAATAAGAAGTAAAATAGGGCTGGGAATGTAGTTTGGGGGTAGAATGCTCCTGGGTTCAATCCCCCAGCACCAAAAAATAAAAAATAAATGAAAAATAATAAAATGAATGGTGGAAAACACTGTAAAGTGGCCACAAGGCACTGGACTGTCTGCTCTTCTAGAATAGAGGAGGCAAACAGAGTATCCACTGAGGACATAAATCACCAATTGAATAAGTGACATAAATCACCAATTGAATTCCTCTGGGATTGGGGAGACAGGACGGTTTCACTGAAGGTTTGTGTGAATCACCATTAGCTATGACTTAGTGATGGCTGGTAATAGATACATGAAGATTTGCTATACTGGTTTCTCTACTTTTGTAAACCCTGGATATTTTCCTTATTAAGAATGTTTTTTTAGTTGGGCATGGTGGTGCATGCCTATAATCCCAGTACTTGGGAGACTGAGACAGGAGGATCACAGGTTTGAGATCAGCCTCAGCAATTTCATACTCTGCGCTTGGGGGAGGGTGTTAGAAATAACTTTTCATGGCATGTGTTCGAAAATTGCTCCTCAAGGCGATTTTACTTTTTTGCAAAAAAGGGTGCTCTCAAGTATTCGAGAGACAGCACACCCGAGGAAGAACCCAGTGGGTCTTAGATCCCTAATGCAAAGCCCCTCCTGAGCTGACCTCCTACTGGTGGGAGTCACAGCTTCACATTCTTCCTGGTCAGCTACAGGGGAAGGTGGGCGAGGTTCAACACCTACAATCTCAGAAAAGATGCTAATTTTGTGAAGGAATCCAAGTCCCTACCAGATTACAAAATGGTGGTTTAAATCAAGCTACTTCTTTGACAGAAAAGATACAATTTATATTCTCACAAGGGGTCCTGGGAATTGAACCCTGGGGCACTCTACCTCTGAGCTATATCCCCCGGCCTTTTTATTTTTGTTGTTGTTTTGAAATAGAGTCTCATAGGTTGCTGAGAGTCTCGCTATGATGCTGAAGCTGTCCTCAAACCTGTGATCCTCCTGTTTCAGCCTTTCTAATAATGGAATTACTGGCATGCACCACCATACTTGGCTAAGAATGCTTTTAAAAACAAATGTTGAGCTGGGCGTGGTGGCGCACGCTTGTAATCCCAGCATTTGGGAGGCTGAGACCGGAGAATCCGGGTTCGCGGCCAGCCTCAGCTACCTAGTGAGGCACTCCGCAACTTAGTGAGACCCGGTTTCAAAATAAAGAATAAAAAATAGGGCTGGGGGTATAGCTCGGAGGTAGAACGCCCCTGAGTTCAATCCCCAGTACTGCAAAAAAAAAAAAAAAAAAAAAAAATGTTGGCCTGGGATGTCCACTAGTTCCATATCTGAATGCCTCACTTCAGTTCTCCCTGTATCTGATCATTCATTGGTCTGGGAGGTTGAGAATAGATACAATGGTATAGAGTTCTGTTCACTCCACACTCATATTTTAGGAAGCATTTGATTCATTAAATATCTGAACTAAATCGCATCAGAAATAATTTCTGCTAAGCTCTTATCTCAAGTTGATCATCATTATAAATGTTTTATTGGTGACAGATGATTGAGTGAGGAGGTAGATATTTGACAACAAGGAGAAAATGTGACTAAATTTCAAGTCACATTTAGGAAGTAGCTTCCATATAAACAAACACAAAGGTTGTGATACAAAGAGAGACAGGGTCCAGGCCTCTGGTCTGCAAGTAGTACTATTTATTAGCAAATCGTTCGAGTTAAACAGTAGCTAGGTATCTTAGCTGTTGTGTTTAATGATTGGTTTACTTAACCCCACAACACTAACCTGAAAGTCAAGCTCATTTATTTGTCATACACATTGTGAGCAAGAGCACCTGTGGTTCCGGACAGAGCCCTCCCATGAGGAGTTAATGAAGCTCAATAGGTAGGCAGATGTTTCTAGAACTTGTGCCGTTTCTTGATTTCACACTGTAATATATTGGCCTCCAGTGACTGGAGGCCAATATATATATTTTTTGTAGTTGTTGCTTAAAAAAATAATAATAGTTAAGACTCACATCCTAACAAGCACATGTTCTGGTGTGCTAGAGTTCTCCAGTCTGCTGGTCTTGATTCCCCGGTGGAGCGGCCAGTGCTCCCTTCGGTGCCCAGATGACAGACGCAGCTACCCTGGGTCCTAGAAAGTCGGGTTGGCCTCTTTCCTCATGCCCATCAGGTATCTGGTGCCCTCTGTAGTATGTTGTAAATCCTTTTCTCTTTTTTTAGAATAAAAGATGTCTAGAACTCTGAAAAAAATACTAAGTACAATCGATGCTAGTGGTAAGGCATGGAAATATTTGTAGTTGAAACATTCTAACTCACTTCTAATTCTCATCAAAGTGAAGTACAAGGTCTGAGACAGACCTGGGTCTGAATCCAATTTCCACCGGTCACAGGTTGTATGACTCTTGGCAAGTATCTTAAGCTGTCTGAGCCGCATTTTCTCATTTGTAAAGGAGAGTTAATACCGGTCTCCAATGAACTGGTAAATGTTTAACAATTAGCTCTCAAGGTTAGCAGGAAAAAAAAAAAAAAGCCCTGACTTATAGGGTTTGCTGATTTCTAGAGTGTAATTATTTCCACTGTGACCTGCTTCTGGCTCCCAACGTGTCATCCCAGAACACAGCCAGGAAGAGATGGGGAATGGCAGCTCCCCCTACCCGCTGTCTCCACACCAGAGACACAGTGACCTCAGGACCCCAGGAGCCAAGACAATAATGAACTCTAGTGACCAAATAACTAGGAATCAGTGCACTTTAACTGTGTGTTACTTTTCTTTTTCACATAGGTTATTTAACCACAAGTTTATATAATCTGATTTTTAAGTGATGGCAGAATGTAGAATCCAGCACAGTGAATCCCTGGGAATTGAGCAGTCAGCCCTCAGGAGCGGTAGAGCCTAGTTCCAGCACGGGACTGCCCATCCTGGCCCTCGGATTTCCTAAACACTGCAGTGAAGAGGTTTCTCTGTGATGCACGTCCACATCTTAGGATGTAAGACTGGAATGTCATCAAGTATACTGTCCACTCTTTTCCAGAACGGTCGCTCAGAGCACTGCCTTCCTGCTAGCAGCACCTGCAGTTTGCGTATCTTGCCAGACGTGATGTACCATCGACGGATAGGAAGAGTATGGATGCACACCACCATGCCATGCAGCGTGTGAGGCAGCAGGCAGGCATCCAACTTGGAAAACGTGGACTAGTCAGTACAGTGCAACGAGGTCAAAGCAGAATCAGACATGTAGATATTATTCATTCAAAGTGTACGAAACAATGGACTTATTTTCCAAGAGTATTCAAATTTACAAAATGCATATCAAATAGATTGGAGTGATCCAGGCATGGTGGCACACGCCCGTAATCCCAGGACTTGGGATGCTGAGACAGGAGGATCTCAGGTTCAAGTCCAGCCTTAGCAACATAGCGAGCACCTCAGCAACTTAGACCCTGGTTCAAAACAAAAAGGGCTGGGAGTGTAGCTCGATGTTAGAGTGCCAATACCAAAAAAAAAAAAAAAAAAAAAAGAGAGAGAGAGAGAGACAGAAAAAGAGATTGAAGTGGTTGTCCATGGAAGTTAGGGATTCATTGTAGCAGTGACCTGCTTCCAAGCTTGTATTTTCATTGCCTGTAATAAATCTGTGCCAGCTTACACACTTATATAACTTATTTTCCAGGAAAAAAAGCCACATGAAAACTATGTTTACTGTATTTCTATAGCCAAGCACTCTAGGAGCCAAATCGTGTTACCATGAGAGCTAATCTATCCGTGTGCTGGCAGTAGGCATCATAACAATTGCAGATTACTAAGCAATTTTGATTCTGTCTTGTGTGCAGTATCCTTCTGAACCTTCAGAACAAAGATTGGAAGCTGAGAGGAGCCAAGTGTTTTGCCCAAGAAGGGTGCAGGAGCAGGACAGGGCGGCGCTGCCTAGCAGATACCAGTTACCTGGTACTCAGCCCGGGAATAGAAGGAGCGATGCTAACTTTGCTGGGTCAGTGCAAAGGCATGTGTTCCATACCTTCACTACTCTCTCACGTATTCTTTGTCCCAAGGCAAGAAGCAAATAACAATGATTAGCTTATAAATGTGAATCATTTCCTATTTAAGTAATAGAGAAGCTGGTAAGTACCTTGGAGATTTTAGAAAACTCCTTGCTTTTATTTGCATGAGAAGTATAACAAAGCTCAGAAAATTTAAGTTCTCTTTGTGTGTGTGTGTGTGTGTGTGTGTGTGTGTGTGTGTGTGTGTTACTAGGGATTGATCCCAAGGGAATCCTACCTCTGAGCTATACCTCTAGCCCCCCCTCCCCTTTTGAAATAGGATCTCAATAAGTCACTGAGGCTGTCTTCGAACTTGTCACCCTCCTGTCTCAGCATCCCAAGTACTGGGATTACAGGTGTGTATTGCCATGCCTGGCTTCAAATTTTCTAATTTTTCCTGGGTATATATGGACAGGGTAGGTCAGGGTGGAAGGGTTAGAGCCATTGCATTCAGGATATCGGTGTAACTGAACAAATGTCATTTATAATCCATGGGAAGCTGTTTAAAAACTCAATTCGAGGTGTGAATTTAGTTATAGAGTTTTCCCAAAGTCTACAGTTTGTTTCCTATGTTTTCCCCTAAAGAAATAATCCTCTTATCGAAGATCAACCTCTTCTACACCACCATCCTCCCTCCCACCAAAGTCGTGATTTACTAGGAGATATCAAGATTGACTCAGCAGTTTACTAACTTCTGTTCAGAAGTTTGATACTCCAGATATTATGAATCTGGGGTTTGGTGCCTTCCCATGGTGAAGGAAGAGGTAACCTAGGATTCACATCAAGGCCGCTGTCTATGAACTGTACTACACTCTCTCACCACCAGTGCTGGGATATACCCTCAAAGCTAGCCAGTGTGTGGCCCATCTCGAAAATCCATTTAGTCTACTTCCTAGGACCATTTCTCATACCAACTTGTGCAGACTGGGGTCCTTGCAAACTGGCTGAGCCCCAGAGTGGAATGCAGGAAGTTTATTGGGAGTGTTTCCAGGAGATAAACCTTTGCAGAAGGAAGAGCAGCAGGAATGGGTGGAGGGAGAAGCTGGCCTATGATGTGGTTGCGCGGAGGCCTCAGCCGACATGAAGCCTGCACACACAGATCGCTGTCTGCCCTGGAGGCCCAGAGAACCTTCACACCTACAGGCCTCCATGGCTCAAGCGAGGATTCCACAGAGAGCTCCGGGCAGTGTTGGCCTTTCACTTATTCCAGCTAGAAGCAAGCAGGCCAATATTGGCCCCGGGCTGCACCTAGGGAAGGAGTATAACCTTGGGTTGGGCGGTTCCAGCCACCAATAGCAACCCCCAGTTAGTACCCAGCTGTGACACCCAGCAGGCAGTGAGCCTAGCCTCTCAGGGAGGGGTGGAGGCCCTGAAGAGGGTTCCGGGTAGAGGACCGTGCATGAGCACCTTACTTTAAGTAGAAGAAGCAGCACCAAGCTAGAGTGTTGGGAGGACAGTGGACTTCTCCCTGGCACCTACCCATATTTGTGTCCAAGTTCCTGGATTTATCGTGTGACTGTGCTCAAGTTATTTCACCTCTCTGAACTTTCTGACTACTCATCTGAAAAATGAGCATGATGGTAGAACACCTTGCCCTGCCTCTGCGCGTGGCCGCAGTGGAGCCAAAGGAGGCTCTGGATGCCAGAGCCCCAGACACAGCGCTGCACAGATGTGAGAGCTTCTCACAAGTGTGGCCAACTTCAAGGTGCATGCCGGGGACCACAGGTTCCAGGTCAGAACTCACTGAGTCTCATGCCAGGGTTTGGGCCGGCAGGTTACAAGGAGGAGGAGAGTGCTCCTGTGCATCAAGGAAAAGAAGGCTGGTGGGGAAAACTTGATAAAAAAGAAAAAGGAAGGAAGGAAGGAAGGAAGGAAGGAAGGGAGGGAGGGAGGAAGGAAGGAAGAAAGGAGAGAGAGAGAAAGCAAAAAGGAAAGAAGGAGGGAAGGAAAAGAGGAAAGGAAGAAGAAAGAAGAGACAGGAAGCCAACTAGCACAAAAGGGAGTGGAGCGCATGTTCACTGTATTCAGCCAGCCATGGGTGTCTCTTGCTATGATTGGCTCTTATACCTGCATTCTATTAGGAGGCCTTTAGTTGTAAATGCAAGGCAATCTAAATATCTTAAACAAAAACAAAAAAGAACTCAAGCATTAGCAACACACACACACACACACACACACACACACACACACACACACACACACGGACTTCTTGGCTCAAAAACCAAAAGGTGGGGCTGGCTTCAGGCATAGCTTGATTCCAGGACTTACGGGATGTCTCCAAAACCCAACGTCTCCGTTTCCATCTCTTGTCACTGCCTTCCACAGCCCTGGCCTTGCTCTCCTTCTGCAGGGGATGACGGAGAGGAGGTGGGGGGCTCCAGCCTTCCTCCCTGACCCAGCACCCACGTCCTGGAGAATGTGATGTGCTAATTGGCGCAGGGCCTACGTGGACCACCTGGACAGAGTTGGGGAGCGGATGGTCCTCCAGGCAAAGGGCCGCAAAAGCCACCGATGGCCACATCATAGGCGCTGGGTCCACTTCAGAGATGAGGAAAGTGGTGCTGGGCGAGACTGAGTGATGAACCTCAGTTCACAAACTCAGCAGCCATTGGAGGGATGGCGTAATCGAGACAGGGCTAGAAAGTGGTGGCTCTGGAGTTTGCTACTAGGTCTGTGCAGCTCCGCAGTGGGTGTTTGCATTTCTATGCTAAATACTGCTCGCATGACCTTGGCCGGATCACCTATCCCTTCCAACCTTCCCCTCCTCTAGTTCTGAAATTTGACAACTCAGAATAAAACCCAGAAGTTGTTGCCAAATATCTGGTTCTCCTCCTTTCGGTTGCGAGTGAGAATAAGCCAGTCCTGCTCAGCCCTCTTCTGGGCCCTGAGGTTTGTTGGCTTATTTATACTCCAGGTTCTAATTCTCTTTCCTTATGGGAGGTAATGGATGGTTTGGCCCGAATCATGGAGTTCATTGACCAGCTCAACTCCACTTCCTCCTTTACTCGGCTTCCCCCAGTTACCATTGTTCTCTGCTTCATTACAAAACAAATACTTCTCTCTACTATGTTGACCCCAAATATTTCTTCAATTCACTCGTGGCACTGAAAGCCAAGGGTTTATCCAGGCTGACTACAAACAAAGGCTACTTTGTCAGGTGGCGACTCTCCACGGGCCAGCCGCATCATCTTTTACATGTGATCGAGTGTTTTTATTTTTTAAATGACAAAGTCTTTTAAACATAAATGTACCATCCTAACCGATCATCCATTGTCATTTTAATCCACAGTTCTAGTTTTGTTTAACTTTTGCCACCGTATTTATATCATTATAGAATTATGTCATTCTAACTTTACATTTTCTTTATTTTACTTACTTCAAAGATTTTTCTGTTCTGTTAACTGGGACTTCACCATTCTAACTGTGGCTGTGTATGCAGAAAGCACTTATTGATTCATTTAGCAACACTTTTATTTAATAAATACTCCACTATTCCTGTATGAGCTACTTCCAGGTTTATTGTTATAAATAATACAATAAGTATCTTTGTACACACACATCTCCTGGCCTTTTGGATTATT
Source organism: Graphiurus murinus (assembly GCA_004027655.1). Taxonomy (NCBI): domain Eukaryota; kingdom Metazoa; phylum Chordata; class Mammalia; order Rodentia; family Gliridae; genus Graphiurus; species Graphiurus murinus. Next base: position 18,149 of record PVLC010013505.1, on the reverse strand, counting down.
TTCATAGGATGAATTCCCGAAAATAAGATCATTAGGATGAGCAATTGCATAGCTCTTTTTTTTTTTTTTTGCGGTACTAGGGATTGAACTCAGGGGCATTCTACCTCCGAGCTACACCCCCAGCCCTATTTTATATTCTTTATTTTGAAACAGGGTCTCACTAAGTTGCAGAAGGCCTCACTAGGTAGCTGAGGCTGGCTGTGAACCCCAATCCTCCGGTCTAAGCCTCCCAAATGCTGGAATTACAAGCGTGCGCCACCATGCCCAGCCTTGTAACTAGATTTAGATGGAATTAGTAAAAGAGACAACAGAGAACTTGAACTCTTCCTTCTCCCTCGTTCTCTTCCATGTGAGCACACGGCAAAAAGACAGCCATAGACAAGTCTGGAAGCAGGTTTTTATTGGACATTGAATGTGCAGACACCTTGATCTTGGATAGCTGAGCCTCCAGAACTGTGGGAAATCAATGCCCATGGATTAAGCCACCTGGTCTGTGGTATTCTGTTACAGCAGCCCAAGGCGACTTCTATACTCAGGATCTGTCAATCTTAACGTTTGCAATGCTAATAGATAATTAAATGGATAACAAAATAGATCATTTACAATTAACTCTGTTTCCACATTTCTTACTGTATTTACTTTTCGTGACAGTACTGTAAATATGCCCATTTTTAGGACAATGAAGGTTAACGGGGACACTTGGAGAACCGTAAGTAGTTCAAGATGGCTAAGGGTGAGGGGTGTCTTGCGAGGGAAGTCACTGGACAGATGAGGAGACTCCAGAGGCCAGAGCATGGAGGGCCTCTTGTGCTAGGCTCAGGAGTTTGGTCTTTGGACTAGTGAGGTTCGTGTGAGGGAAGTTTCAGCAGAGTCAACATACTAGGAATAGCTTCGATAGCAGTGTGGGGTTGACAAGGTTGGTGTTGGGGTCTTAGCCCAGCTGGAAAGACCCCGCCTCTAGATGGCGCCTGGCAGAGTGCCAGGAGCGGCTGCAGGTGGTAACATCCTAGGGCTGCCCCACGCTAGCACGCATGCACCAGCATGCCCGGCCCATGGCCTGCCCAGGTGAGAGCTGTATGCGGGCACCTCGTGACTCAGGCCCTGCGCGGCTTTAAGAGCCTCCACCTCCTGCGGGAGAGAGAGGGTTTTGGGAGGAGAGGTTATTGGTTGCTGGTGGATGGTGGGTTGCTGGAGGCGTAGGTTGTTGGATGGAGGTTGGACGACTACTATTGTGAGGAATGGTTACGGAGAACGAGAGTGGGGTGAGAGAAGCAATTGCGGTTAGAGAGATGGTTACTGTCAGGGTTAAGAGAATGGTTACTATTACTGCTTGGGTAGTGTCCTCGATCCCAGAGAGAGAGAGAGAGGTATAATAAAGAGAAGTTTGAACCAGCAACGTTCAGTTATCATCTTTATTGGGGCCTCACGGTTGAGGGTCCAGCCCGGGGCCCCGATAATTGGGAGCAGGAATCCCAGCGAGGAGACTTGCAAGAGAGAGTGCCAGGCACAGGCATGAGGATGACAAGGGTGGGGGAGACCTTAGAGATCATTCAGCCCCGCGTTTAAGACATGGAGCAGCAGAAGGAAGAAAGGAACTTGTCCAAGGTGCTCGGACTCATTCAAGAATGCACTCAGCAAACATTTATTGAGTCCCCCATAAGCCTAAGCACTCGGGATAGATTCACTGGTGTGCAAGAAACATGTTCTGCATTCATAGCTTATTGAGGAAGATGGGTATTTTCAAATTAAGTAATTATGGCATATGATGGTGCCTCAGGGGAGATGTGTGGAGCTCTCTAAGGTCTGGGTGCTGTGAATTGGTGGGTAAAGGCTCAGGAGTGGGGCGACTTGACCACAGGCTCCTCTATCTGCCTGGGCTTATTTCATGGTCACATTGCCTTATTCATGGTCTCATGGCCTTATTTCATGGTCACATTGGTGATCATTGGATGACAGTGTGCTAATTTGTCTATCAGAATAGGAACTCCCAAGGTGCAGGCTAACCATCTGTAACTCTTCTGTGCACCATCTGACATCTTAATTAGGGTTATATGGTAATGTTAAGAGTAATAATGCTCTCATTTAAATAGCTGGATAATACAGTAATAAATGTTAATTTCATTTACAAAAATACCACAATAGGGCTGGTTATAGCTCAGTGGCAGAGTGCTTGCCCAGCATGCATGAGGTCCTGAATTCAATCTCCAGCACTGCTTAAAACCAAAAGACAGACACATAGACCAAATAGAAGATACAGAGACGAATCCACAGACTTATAGCCAATTTATTTTCCACACAGATGCCAGGCACACAGGTTGGAGAAAAGACACCCTTTTCAACAAATGCTGTTGGGAAAACTAGTTATCCAGTTGTAGAAAAGTGTAACTAAATTCTTACCTCTCACCCTGCACAGGAGTCAACTGGAGATGGATCAAAGACCTGGAAGTTAGGCCAGAGACTGTGAAGCAACTAGAGAAGGGCATAGGTCCAACACGCCAACATATAGGCCCAGGTAGAAACTTCCTCAACAAGACCCCCTAAGCTCAGGAAATTAAAACGAGAATTAACAAGTGGGATTGGCATCAAACTAAAAAGTCTCTGCTCATCAAAGGAAACCATCAAGAGTCTAATGAGAAAGCCCACAGAATGGGAGATCTTTGCCAGCTATCCCTTGATAGAGGACTAGCATCTAGATGGGAGAGGTTAACTCACAATCCAGGCTGGCTCTGCTCACACTCAGCTAGAACCCTCTCAGTGGAGGGGCAAGTGCCTGGCCACAAGGGGCGAGGCAGGACTACTCTTGAAGAACAAGTGTCCAATAGAGGGAAAGAGACAGAGGACAGTCAGGAGAGGGGGCGAGGACTTTCTAAGGATTCAGCTTTGCAGGGACAGTGGATGACACTGTAACAGATATTCTATTTATTTTTGTTTGTGTGTCAATGGCTCTGGGGATTGAACCCATGGAGGTTCTACCTGTCAGCTACACCTCCAGCCCTTTAAAAATTTTTGAAACAGGGTCTCACTAAGTTGCAGAGGCTGCTCTTGAATCTGAGATCCTCCTGTCTCAGCCTCCTAAGTTCTGGGATTATAGTTGTGTGTCACTTTGCCTGGCTTCAACAATATGTTTTCACCTACTCAATTTAAGAAGCCAGGAAAGTAGGGGCAGGATGAGGTTATGTAAACACCAGGAAAAGGAAGGAGTCAAGGTGACATTTAATAATTGGATATGTTTGTAAAACTGACCCTCTGTATTTCTGCATGTGCCCCTGTGGGCCACGGTCATCTCTAGCACTGGGCTTTGAATGAGTACAGCGTCTCCTGGTAGGAAGCAGGGGAGGATGGTGGGAACACACTCAACTTCCCTCTCTAGATCTGAGCTTCAATCCATGCCCAGGCCTCCTCCAGGGATTTGAGGTTTTCAGGCAGCCCAGCCCATCTCCTGTTCTCCACTGCTTTCCCATTTCCCTGCCTGGAACCATCTGATCTCTGCAAATCCACCTTTGCTTCTGTCCCCAACCCCCTCGAGATCAATTCTTATCTCAGCAGGAGAAGTTGTTTTTTTGGTTTTTTTTTTGTACTAGGGGTTGAACCCAGGGGCATTCTTTCTCCAAGCTACTACACCCCCAGCCTTTATTTATTTATTTATTCCTTTATTTGTTTTTGAAACAGGTCTAGCTAGGCTGCTGAGAGCCTTGCTAAGTTCCTGAGGCTGGTCTCAAACCTGCAACTCTTCTATCTCAGCCTCCCAAGTACTAGGATTACAGGCATAGACCACCATGCCTCATTAGCAACAGAGATTTAAGCAGTTCCATCCACATCTCTCAGGGTCATTCTTACTCTTCATCTGACTCTGATGTGCTGTCCCATTCTTAGAACTCCGATGTGAGTGTCGTTCCAGAGTCCCTGTCTAGGTCACAGGCTCCTGCTGCTGCTCTGTCTTTGGTATAGTCTCTGTCTTGATCTTTTTTTTTTTTCTGGTACTGGGGATTGAACTCAGCGGCATTCTACCTCTGAGCTACACCCCCAGTCCTATTTTGTATTCTTTATTTTGAAACAGGGTCTCACTAAGTTGCAGAGTGCCTCACTAGGTAGCTGAGGCTGGCTTCAAACCCGGATCCTCCTGTCTCAGCCTCCCAAATGCTGGGATTACAAGCGTGCGCCACCACACCTGGCTCTGTCTTGATCTTGGCAGTTCCCTTTGTCCTGTGCCCACCGACACAGACAGTATGGTGTCCTGATCCTGCACTCTGAGACCCTCTGCTGTCCATATCATCCATCTTTTATGATCCCCAGCACTTCCCCTTTGACCCCCACTCCACTGACAGATGCCTGCAGGGAGGAGCACTGCGCTCAGGCCGCTTGAATCCCGCCTGACCCAGGTCTCCTTGCAGCAAGAACAGCTGGGGTGATGCTCCAAAATCCTGCACCTCTGTACCTCACGGGAAGAATATCCAAACGGCCACTGGACATCTGAAAAGTTCTCAGCCTCACAGTTAAATAAGTTACTGTGTGTTCCTGGAACCGATTATTATAGCATGGCTACGGCTTGAAAATGGCTTGTCTTACAAAGGGTCGTGTGCTGGAGGCCAGGTCCCAAGGCAAGGGCATCTATAGGTGGTTGGTGCTTTAAGGGGTGAGGCCCTGTTGGAGATGATTAGGTCACGGGGGCAGCACCCTTGGAAGGGATCAATGACCACCTTTGGGGAGTAGATTAGGTTTCTCAGGACTGGGTTGCTTACTGTAAGAGTGGGTTGTCATAAAGCATGTTGGGCTTCCTCGGCTCCCCATCACTTCCTCTCTCACCAGGTGACTTCCAGTGTTCCTGCCATGTGATGCTCTCCACCCTGAGGCTCTCACCAGGAATGATGCTGATGACATGCTTTTGGACTTTCAGAACCGTGAGCTAAATAAACCTCTTTGCTTTATAAAAACACCCAGTCTCAGTTTTATTTATTTATTTATTTATTTATTTATTTATTTATTTATTGCTATAGTCACACAAAACAGACTAAGGCAAACATCAATCCTCATCAAAGCATTAGACTATAACTCTTAGCAGATGCTATGAGATCATTGGTAATGACTAAGAATCAGGATGGCTTTTCTAAGGAAAGATTATTTATCATTAATCTCATTTCCATCATAAGAGGATCACTAGGTTTATAAGTAAAAGGAATGTCACAGGTATATCTCCGTTTTCATAAAGCCTGCATGCTAGTTCAATTATGGGATTAATCTTTTTTTTTTTTTTAACTATCAGGTTATGGAACTTGTCAAGCCAACCTCAAAGAACTCTATTCATCAGCCTGTCCGTTATAAACCTTGATTGATCTCTGGATGAAAAGATAGAAAACTTCCTTTCCAACTGTGCAGCCGACCCAGCGCTGGAAGAAGAGTTGATACGCGCTGCCTTTCACACTCTGATTTTCAAGGAAGTAAACACATTCCAAAAGGGACCTGAAACAAGATGAAAAAGAGTAGGTTAAAAAAAAATTTTTTTTTCAGCAACACATTCAGGAGGGAGGGGCTCCGGCCTGACAGTTTAGTTGAGAAAGAGCGAGAGTTTTAGCCTAGTGCAATGTGAATACATGGCGACCATGTGCTGTGGCTTTTTAAAAAGCTGATGATAATTTCAGCCGGTGGAGTGTCCACATCAGGTGGGGGATGCTCTTGCAGTGTCTTGCACCTGTCAGGCACAGCTGATCACTCCTCAATTTGGGGCATCTCATTTTGATAAGAAAATGATAAATATTGACCAGCGGACAAGTAGAATTGTGACTGGGTAAGGGGGGAATGGAGGGAAGACGTGGGCCTTGGAGGGAACACAAGAGCCATTGTTACCTATTTGGATGGCTCTCAGAAGAAGGTTCTTGCCGGGCGTGGTGGCGCACGCTTGTAATCCCAGCATTTGGGAGGCTGAGACCAGAGGATCCGGGTTCGCGGCCAGCCTCAGCTACCTAGTGAGGCACTCCGCAACTTAGTGAGACTCGGTTTCAAAATAAAGAATACAAAATAGGACTGGGGGTATAGCTCGGAGGTAGAATGCCCCTGAGTTCAATCCCCAGTACCG
>PVLC010013504.1:23979-41673 GCA_004027655.1 Graphiurus murinus | reverse complement strand
TTTTTCCAAGTTAAGCTCCTGACCTACAGTTTTTATCTTGGTTCTTTTCTTCCTCTTACCAAAGCCAGTTTTACTTTTTCTACACTCTTCCTTGACCCTAGGGTATATGGCAATTGGAGGGAAGCAGGCTTTGCTGGGTAGTTCACCATTTGGGGCAGATTCTGGCAGTCCCCTAGACTATGACCTTCCCTTTGTACCCTGGTGGCTTTGAAGCATAGCAGTGGCCCTTTTGAGGCCCAAGTAGCCAGATAGAAGGATATGGTTCTTCTGGGACTTAGACAGGGTGAGATCTTTCCTCTAGAGCAGGTTATTAGCTCATTCTTCTAGCAGGTCAAGAGATTCTCTCAACTATGAAATGTTAACTTAAAAATCTTTAACCATAGGATCTTATAGCTGAAATGGGCTTTAGAGGTCATTTTACCCAACCTACTCTTAAAGAAGAATGCAGGCCACATAGTTTAAATATTTTCCTCACAACCACATAATAGAAAGTGATAAGACTACCCTTCTATGCCACCTTGGTTGCTAAACTTTTATTAACCTATGAAAATTACAGCCTTGGTTTTGAACAAAGGCTTGCTGCCCATCTTAATACCTGGAACTAATCCATAGGAAGTGGGCAATGGCCAACTGGGACCCTGTCAGCATCTCTGACTGTTTCTCAGCTTTGTGCCCAGTACCCTGTCACCAAATGAACAAACATCTTTGATGGCTTCTAGACTTCTTACTAAGAGCTTTTAGTCTCTTCATTAAATTGTTTAGAAAATGCTGTGCCCCGTTGTCTATTTCTGGCATGGAATACCCCTTAAAAGAAGGAAGGCTTGGCCACATAGGTCAGTGCAGGGCTTAGTGCAGAGCCTACTAAGGATTAGAGAAGCTGGAGGAAGAACCACGTTTGGCTGAGTTCAGTCCTGATCTTCCAAGCCCAGAAAACGGAGTCTAGGAAATGATCTACAAGGCCAAAGGGAAGAGGCTGAGCTGAAAAAAGGATTTTTTTGGTACTAAGGATTAAATTCAGGGGACCTCTACCATTAAGCTGTACCCCCAGCCCTTTTCAGTTTTTATTTTGAAACAAGGTCTTGATAAGTTTCTGAGGCTAGTCTCAAACCTGTGATCCTCCTGTCTCAGCCTCCCAAGTACTAGGATTACAGGTGTGCACCACCACACCTGGCTAGAAAAGAGGATTCTGAAAGATGACCAGGAACTGAATTGGAGCTAGATTAACAGGGGAGGGGATACTATTAGCTTCCCATTGATTTTTTTTTTTTCTCAATTACAAACTTAATGGCTTACAACAACACAAGCTTATTGTCTTGAAGTTCTTATAGGTCAAAGGTCTGACCATGGTTTAATTGGGCTCTCTGCTCTGGATATTGGCAAGATTGAAATGAGAAGTTAGTCTTGCTACATCCCCTTCTGGAGGCCAGGACACACTTCTAAACTCATGTGGTTACCAGCAGCATTGACTAGTTCTTGGTTGTAGAACTGATGTCCACTGCCTTGCTAGCCATCAGCCAGGGTCTGCTCTCAGCTCCCAGAAGTCCCCTGATATTTCTTGTCACATGGCCTTCTTGATAGCATGACAGTTTCCTTCTTTCTTAAGTTCATCATGAGAATGTGTCTTTGACACTTAATTTTTTTCAAAGAGCTCAACTGATTGGGTCAAGGCCTACCATGTAAGTCTTTTGATTAAACAAAGTCAAATGATTTAACTGATTTGTAACCCAAATGGAAAAATGACAATCCTATAAATGTTAAAAAATCCTTCCCATCCTTTAGAGGAGGGGATTCTACAGGGAATGTATACTAAGGAGTGGGAATCCTGGGGCCATCCTAGACTTTTGCCTACAAGAGGAATGGAGAAATGAAGGACAAAGATGTCCTTTCTTCAAATCTAGTTTGTACTACACAGAACCTATAAATGGGGTACTATCTCTAAATCTCCTTTATTTTTACCAATAAGGTCGACCTGTGATCATACTTAGCTCTGGAGTTATGGTACAGATTCTGAGGGTTTATTCACAGACGTTTTTAGACTCTGGCCTGGGGTCAATTCTTAATGAATGTCAACTCTATAAATAGTGGCCATAGCTTTCCTTCTGAGAGCGACAAGGACTCTGGTGGATATGTTGGCTTTACAGTCCAGAGTCAGGTAGGCATGGTGGTACATGACTATAATCTCAGTAGTTTGGAGGCTGAGACAGGAGGAACACAGGTTCAAGGTCAGCTTCAGCAATTTAGTGAGATTCTGTCTCAAAATAAACAATAAAACAGGGCTGAGTTCAATCTCCAGTACCATAAAAGAAAAAAAAAAAAGATAGAGAGAGTCAAGGATCAGGAAAGCTATATTCCCTTTTAAGAAACATGAGACTGAACAGCTCAGGATGTGTTCAAAGGCTATGACTGCTGCAGCTGGTACTCCCAGAGGCCCATGCCATGCCTCCAACAGGGTACATTGAGTCTTTGTCTGACTGCTTCTGCTCTTAGTAGAATACCTTATGGAGGGTAAGGGACTAAGTAAAAGATAAAGCCTGAGGCCCAGACCCAATATGGAATGGCAAAGTTGGCTTAACTTTCCTGATGACATGAGTTTGAGTTGGGACCTGAAGGCAGGTAGAATCTGGGTTGTCATAGAATTAGAAAGAAGGTATCCTTGACAATTTAAGTAAAGATCCCAGCAGAGGACTTGGCCTATTTCATTGACTGAATAATGGCTTGTTTTTCTCTTCTCACACCTGGGGAGCGAGTAACATATATTGTGTCAATATCTCATCTAATTAAAAAATTAATTAAAATGTAATTATCTAATTTAAACATGCTCTTAGTATGCCCCTGGTCTCTTAGGCATGTGTGCTGTGCGTAACAAAGTGTAAATGGAGATTAAGTATATCGACAACTATATCCTCCTTGCTCAAGACTGAGTAAGGTCTTTCTTACATTGATTAAAAAACTGTGGGTTAACCCAGGGGTAGGGAGATAAAAGAAAAGACCATTGGGTGTAGTATCTGAAGTAATTTATGGTGGTTATATGTGTACTTCAAATGCAGCAAAGATAGTTTAAGTTGTTCCCAAAGTCCAATAAGTTCCATGTACATTTCTTTTTCTTTCTTTCTTTCTTTTTTTCTGTTTTTGCATTGTTAGGCATTGAACCCAGGGGCCTCAAGCATGCAAATCAAGCTCTCTACCACTGAGCTATACTCACCCAGCCCCTAAATATCCACTTTTTGCATAAAATTCAACTGCTCAGCTTTTCAATAATCTTATGAACAAACTTCCTTCCCTACCAGTGTACCTGAATATGAGAAATTCCAGGTGCTCTCTTGCTGTAGCTATTCTTGCTATTAAAGTTAGTTAAAAGTTAACTGTAAGTGCTGTGCTTTTTTTGAGAATGCTACAGCTGTTTGAACCAGTTATAAAGGATCTGTAAAGCAGCCTCAAGAGATATATGGAGGATTTTCATCAGCCAGGCAATTTATAGTTCTGTTTGGTTCCTACTACATGTCACGTATTCCCAAAAAAGTTACAACAACATCAGCTTCAGCTTTATTATTAGTGTGCACCTGAAAACACTGGGAACAAAGAACCATCAAAAGACTTCCAGTGGGGTTTTATTGGTCCAGCACAGGAGCCATTTGCCAAGTAAGAGCATGGACGCATCACTCACTGATGGGCTTCACGATCCCCTGAATGAACAAGGGAGTCAGACAGCTGTCGGTAGCCACTAATGTCTAGAGGAGTCTGGGGAGGCTTCCTGGAGGAATCCATACTTGCTCTGACTCCTTAAAGGATGAATAGAAGCCTTATGAAGTTGTGGGGAAATGTATTCCACACATGAAGACCAGTGTGAAAACAAGCCCCTGGCAAGGGCAGGCAAAAGTTAGAGTGCCCCTGGGAACTTTGAACAGTTCAGAGCTGTTGGAGGCTGGCCTAGGAGGAAATGAGAAAGGGTGTGTGGGGAGGTGAGGCCAAAGAGGGGGGAGCTCCAGGCCTGATGAGTGGTCTGAGGGGTTCTTCACATTGTCTATGGGCGGTGGTGAGTGACTGGGGGTTAGAGCCAGGGCAGATTAGTAGAGGTGGAGCTTCTTTGAAGATGGGCTCTGATGAATGCCTGCCTTTGGTGCTGTGTACAGGGAGAGGCATAAGAGGAGAAACCAGAAGGCTGGTGAGGAGGCTGCTGTGCAGTTTATGCTGGAGAGGAGGAAGCCCCGGGGCAGGTCTGGTGTGGGAGAGATGGAGGAGACTGGAAGCTTCTGCCTTTGCTTCTCCTTCACCCAAAGGAATAGAGCATGCCATTTATAAGAAAGGGTGCAGGAGCCAGATGTCCCAGTGTGAGTCCTTTCCAAGCTGCTGTGTGACCTGTGCATACTTTGTTTCCTTTCTTTGTAAGATGGGGATGAGAGTAGTAATATTACAAAGACCACACCTATTATTATACATGGAAGCCCTTGGAAGAGAATCTGGTACATCCTAAGTGTTCCATATATTATTGAGTGAGTGATTATTGTTATGCAAGAGGTTAGCCTAGAAACTTATGGTTATCCGTCGAACTCCATGTGTTAGAATCCTAGGTCAGATACTTGGTAGGTTGCCATAGCAGTGCAATCATTCTGTACCTATTTCCCCATCTACATATGTAGATAATCATAGCTGTTAACTCCATAGGGTTGCATTAAGAATTAAATATGGAAATATGTGTGAGGTACTGAGAATTGCCTGCCATGTCATAAAAGCTCCTATTGCCATCATCATTACGATGAACATCATCATCAACATCATCATCACCGCCCTCATCATTATCATCGTTATCAACTAGGCAACTCTCATTTATTTCTTCCCCTTTCTCCAACAGTAGTGTATTGAGAATCGATGGTTATTAGTTATATGTAAAGTGAAATGTATCTCACACACTTGGATTTTCTTGTTTATATTTAAGAGTTCTCATACTGCAAAATGACTTTGCCTGCTAAATTAGCCTAATGTTTCCAGAAAAAAATCTATAACACATTTATTAATATTATAACTTGATATTTGTGGAACACCTTTGACTCAATAAGAGAGGGAGGTGAAGGTGAAATTGCTAATGTTTTCTATATTGTGGCTAAAACTCTATTGAAAAAAAAATACCACTTGGCTCTGATAGTTGCATAATTTGTTTTGTAAGAAATGGCACAATTGTCCCCTACTACAGTTGCTTACTGCCAGGAACTAAGGAATAGGACTGGAGATTGTCGTTTGGACTGAGTCCTCAAATTTCAAGTGGAAATGCTCAATTTATTTTTTGCTCACATCCCCTACCCCGGCAATATGAAGGGCCGGCCTATGGAGTTTCCAGCTCTGGACTGACTTCTATGAAGATGGGAATGAATTTGAGTCAAAGCGCATGCTATGGAGGTAGGGAAACCCTACTGGTAGTGCTGGCTGATGAAGAAGCACTCTGTCCTGTGCAGCAGAGTGGGGGCACTACGTGCTATGACTGCACACAGCTGGGAAGGCAGGCAGTTCTTTGAATCCTGGAGAGGGCTGACCTGCAATCACTCCCAGCAATGAGGGCATTTGTCATTTCAGAAAAAAAACATTTTCCATCTAGTGGCCTCGGTTTTATTTCAAATCAAATGAAGGTAGCACTAGGCAATATCTAAGTTAATTCCCAACTTTTATACTTGTTGATTCATTGTGAACTGGGTACTTCTAGAATCTTTCTAAAGAAGTAGAACTTGGAGCCAGGCATGGTGGTGCACAGTACTCAGGAGGCTGAGACAGGAGTATCACAGGTTCAAGGTCAGCCTCAACATCTTAGTGAGACCCTAGGGCTGTGGGTGTAACTCAAAGGTAGAAAGCCCTTGGGTTTGATCCCCAGTATGAAGAAGGAAGAAGAAGAGGGGAAGAAGGAGAAAGAGAAGGGTGATGACAACTACAACTTGGGATGCAGCTCCATGTTAAAGAACTTCTAGTATGTGATTATTCCTGTTCAATCCCCAGCAATTTTCTACACTTCCAAGATAGAGTAGGATTGAGAGTATGAGAGATATTTTTGTTGTTGCTTAGGGTTTTTAAATTAGCTTTGGAGGGACCCATATCTTTACCCCATATACTATGAACTCTCTCTATTCTATATTTTATCTCTGGATCAACTCCAATCCGACCATATTTGTTGGCTTTATGGAATAGATCTCATTGAACTGAGATATAGGGGTTTATGCTCAGAAATTCAACATTGCATTTATTGTAGAAAGTGGTAGAAGAAATTGCTGGCCTCCTCACACAGAGTTCCCTCATGACTCATATCTCCCCTAAGGGAGATATTCTTTCTTCTTACTGTCCATGGTACACCTGACACACTTCCGCTGGACACTGCATCCTAGGAAGCTCAGGACAGTCAACATGCACATGGATGATGCATCTAAACGGTTACATTCCTCTGTTGATTTCCACTTCTCTGATCTTTATTTTTATCTTTTGTTAGTTTTCAATGTTATTGCATATGTGCATCTAATCCACTTCTACTTATCTGCAGATCAAACCAAACAGCAATGTGTGATAAACAGGAGGATTAGGTGCCAAAAGCAGAGTCTGCACTCAGGAGGCTGCTCACTCCTCTGTGATAAAAATAACCCCTCATATGGGTATCACATACTTCAGTTTACAAAGTATTCTTCAAGTGGATGCTCATAACTGCCTTGTGAAGAATATGAAGATCTTTATTTTCCTCATTCTTTAGATAAACTGAGCCTCAGGAAGGTCAAGTGATTTACCACATGCAGCTTGAGGTGGCAAGGGTTTGGAAGGTCTGGGTTTAATGGTACATTGACCAGCCAAGGTTCCATGTGAAGGCTTGTGGTCTCCTAATCCCTCATTATACCTCAAAGAGTTGTAGTGAGGCCAGGACAATGAGTCCACTGAGACACTATGAAGTTATATCACAGGGGTTGGGAACTGTCCAGCCAATGCACTCCCTTATTACAGAATAAGCAGGAGAGTGGCCATCTGGGGAAATTAACCTGTTGAGCTCAGGCGAAAGGCAACCAGAACTTGGATGTCTTTAGTTTAAGGAATGACTAGAAATACCAGCCACTTGCAACCGGAGACTCCTTGGGATCTTCAGGTTCTTGGGAAGCCAAGTTCAGCATGACATCTCCAAAGAAAAAAACATCTAGGAATTTGGGATGATATGGTGCCTCCTTGTAGAGAATTAGAGAATGGGTGCCATAGCTCACTTACCCCCAACACACATCAGGCAAATTTATTAGATAGTCCTTGAGTCTAAGTAATAGGGCGATAGACCTGGATTAGAACCCTGGGATTCTGAGCTCAGATCTACTCATCTTTCTACTGTCTTCTTATCTCTCCACTATATCTACTTTGGCTTTAGGGCCAGGGATATACAGGCCTAAGCACATGGTATCCTCTTGGGTAGCTGCTCAGGACAGAAATAGCAGCTTCCTCTCTTTTTCTTCCATGGCACCTAATTCTTTATTAGGTTTGTTGACTCATGTACTTCTCTCCCCACTGTCCAGTCTTCTCGTGACTATTGTGAATCTCTACAAGGTAATGTTCTGTTAATTTTAGCAGTCGACAGATCTTAGTATAGTTTGTGGCACAGAATAGACACTTAGCAAAAATAGTACTTAGCTTATGAATTCTGTATCTTCCTGTTAATTTTATTTAATGGATTTCTTCATATACTTAAAGTTTTATAATATATCCAGTCATTCATTGATTTTTGTCACCAAAGTCAACCCCAAAAGGCCAAATTGGATACATCCTTTTGATTATAACCTGCTCAGATGTCCTTCCACTTAACTACACCCTTCTTTTTTTACCTTCTTGGCTCAGATAGTATCCTCTTAGATTTGAAATAATATGCTATTATCTGAAGTTTCCTTATCTGCTATGTGTCCCAGCTGGTTATATCTTCTACCTTGTACTCTACCTTAGAACCTGCCTGTCAGACCCTCCATTCATATGAAGAAGTCTTCTCATTAATTCTTCAAGACCCAACTCAACAATCATGGTACCTTTGTCTTGATATAGCATACATGCCAGTGGTTATCTAGGTCATCTCCCAGAAGGGGGTAGGAAGTCCACTTTTTGCTTCTGAATGTCTGCTGACAAATTGGTCACCTCCTCTGCAATTTATTGATAATCATTGGTAATAGTGGCACTTATGTCATTGAAAATAAATTGACTTTCAGGCAAGAAACCTGAAAAGTATAACTTTTAGGGTGGAGGGCAAGAATACTGGGTTATTCTTATAATTTGTATTGTTCATGAGAAGCATGAAATAAAACAATAGAATCTATAATGCTGGAATACGCCAACTTCTTTTTTAATCTTATTTTGTTTTTCTTTTTTAAAATCTATATTGGTTCATTGTAACTGGACATGTTAGTGAGATTCATAGTGATATATTCCTAGATGGAGATAACATTATTTTTGGAATAGACTGACCTGCTAAATATCCTTGGGGCCATCTTGTTCCCCACTGTATTCTCTATATCCATAGCAGAGGATTCTAGTGTATATATTCTTTATCAAATATACTCGCAGAAATGATTTTGCTCTAGATATTTTATATCTTTGTTAGTAAAAGTCCATCCCTATGATGCCTTTCCCACGACTATTGCATTTTAGTCTCATACTTTATCATAGAAGGAAAGGCTTTAATTGGCTGGCTACTAATGAAATAATTGCAAAGCATCAATGAGCAACTATACAGAGCTATATAGTTTGCTTTGGGTATCCAGTATTACATGGGAAAGTCAATTAGTAAACACCTACAACATATATCCATTTTTGTACCTAGGACATTCACAGTCACTGTACATGAATCCTCAGTATATACCAAGTTGCACCAATCTCAGGGCACAATGCATAATCACAGTTTTAGAGATGGGAAGTCATTAGAGATCTTTCTTCTAAGATAAGTTTTACATTGTTTACCAATATCCATTGTGTGAGTTTGAAACCTTTTGTCCAAAATGATTGTGAAACTACCTGTAAAAACTGTGAGCAAGATATTGAGGCTGCCATGGCCATAGGTAATTTCAAAGCATACATGTTGTATCTCATAAAAAAAGGTCTTCTCCAAGGCTTGGAGCACCTATTCAAACACATTGTATTCTTACTGCTTTCTTAGCATATCCATGGGCCAAGAGTATTCCATAACATGAGGTTATGACAATGTATACAGACAGAATATATGTCATTATCAAAATCCTTGAGCCTGGAGTTAGGGACATACTGGGAAAAATGTAAATGATGACTAAGAAAAGAGTCAACATCAGTTATTATCTATAGTTTACACACTTATTAGCATTTTAGCCCTACCAAGAAGTACAGACTTGTGGCTAAGGTAAAATTTAACAGTGATAGGATATTTCAACTTCTCTGTATAAACTGCATATCCATATCTTTTAGAAGTAGACCATCTAATATATCTAAAAAGATTTTACAAAATGTCTTTGTTAAGAGTAAATAATAAGTCTTCATGTTGACTTTTGCTCTGGATTTAGTTCTCATCTGTTCGATGATATAGAGATTTAAAAATATAAATAGAGAACCTTGGAAAAAATATGACCATAACCTCTTGGAATTCATAAAAGTAAAGGAATGGAATATAGGGCATAGAACCTTATGTACTGGAAAATTTACAAAAGCAGGTTTAAAAATAAAATTCAAAGAATAAATGGTAATAATTCCAAGGTTGAGACTCTGGCTTTGTAGATTTAAAATATAAACTTTCCAAATGCATTGCTATTGTTTGAATAAGAGGAAACAGGATGGGCATTCTCTGATGAGCTTCTAGGACATGTACAGAAGATGAAAGAAGGGACTCGTGGATCTTTTCTACTAAGGCCCAGGAATGATTTTTTAAGTCATCTTTAATTCTAGAAACCATTTTAGAGTGACCCAGTTTATTATATACACATTATGTTTTGGCATATAGATATGGCCATAAATATTTATCTTTTTAATTTTACCTTTATTTTCCCTATAAAAAGGCACAATATTTGTTCACATATGTCAGTTTCTTAGCTTTGTTTTTCATTATTGTCCCCCTAAAAAGTCTTTTTTAAAACAGTTTAAGCTTTAATCATGTCCTATATGCAATGTTAGCACCACAGATACACTGGATATCTGCTTATGTGCTGTGGTCTTTGGGGAGAGCTATTGTAATGGATGATCTATGCCACAACTCATTTTTTCTGTAGACAATATAGAGATTTGAACTATTTTCTTGGCATTTCTGGTCTTCCCTTTGACATTTTGTTTTGTGTCTCCCTTTTCTGCACAAGAGAGTATATCCACATGTGTTCTCTTCTTGTTCTGCTGAAGATGCATCCTTGCTTTGCAGAATCCTGTGGTCCTATACCATAAACCTTGCTCATGTACATTACCCCCTATCTGCATAACTATTAACTTCCTCTGAAGCTCCTCTTCCAGGAACATAAAAGTAGAGAGAAAAACAATACCACCTGGCTTTTTGTCTTCCTTCAGTTTTCTTCTCAAGGCTCAAGTCTAAGACATACAACCCAAATTTGTTTCCTTATTTTTCTGTAGATAAAAGTATGTAGCTATGCTTCAGCAGACGTGAATGGGCACATTCTTGGCAGATTTTCTGTACCTTCTCAGGTTCATGCTCTAAGACAAACACTCACTGTGGATATAATAGATTTGTATATTGTTTCTTTCATTTTCCTCAGGAGAAAATATTCTCCTAAGAGAAAAATTTTACTGAACAGTTATGTATTTTTTGTTATTGAGTGTATGGTTATGTGACCGGTCAGGAAAAGTAAGGTTAGGTGCAATATCAAAACATCCTCCAGAATCTTGGTGTTACCACTTCCATTTTTCTGGTTCCATGCCAGAGAGAAAGGAAGCGCTAGAGGTTCTCAGTTTTAGCACAGAAGTATCACTTAGTATTTCCATTCCAAACTCATTAGCCAGAACTAGTCACACAGCTCCATTCAACCACAAGAGAGGACAAAATGCAATCCTACTGTGATTTGAAAGAAGAGTTAGATCTTGGTTAGAGGAAGTAATGATACCTATTATGATTTGAATCTGAAATATTCCCAAAAGGCTCAGATGTGGAAGGCTTGGTCCCCAATGCAGCCTTGTTCAGAGGTAGTGCTTTTGGAAAGTAGTTGGATCATTTGGGCTCTGATATCGTCAGTGATTAACCCATTGATAAGCTAAAAATTTGATGGCATTTTTGCAAAGTGGTGGAAACTGTAGGAGGTGGGTCTAATTTAGAGGAAGTAGGTCACTAGGGGTGTGTCTGAGAAGGGTATATCATGTCCCAGATAACCCCCTCTGCTTCTCAGCTGCCAGGAGCTGAAAAGCATTCCTCTGCCACACCCTTCTGCTATGATGTTTCTGTCTTGGAGCCCGATAACCATAGTCTGAAACTTCTCAAACCATGATCCAAAATAAAACTTTCCTCTTCGGAGTTGGTTTTCTAAGTATTTGTCACAGCAACAAAAAGCTAGCTAACATACTATAGGGTGACACTAGGATTTCCTCAATGTTTCTCTGTCTCTAATAGGTGAGTGTGTCTTCATTAGTTTCTAGATTTATTTAGAATTCCCCTACCATACAAAGCCCTTTTCCCTGTCTCTTTTCCTGAATCACATTTTTCCCCCTCATTAAGCATTTTTCATTTCATTTACATTTCTCTCTGCTTCCCCATAATCTATATTTTTGTTGGTTTGCTTTTGTGGGTGATGGTGTATTTCTGGCTGTGTAGGCACCCTGTGTTAGGGAAGCTAGTTTCTGAAGAGGAGTGCCTCTATCCTTTGATTTCTCCTTTTGGGGGGAGATTTGTAGTCTATAGTCTAGGTGAAACTAAAGAGCCTTCAAGTATATGAAATGGATCTCAGGGCACCTATCATTTCAAGGTGATCTGCCATCATTTCTTTTGCTTTTTCCCTTAGAAACTGCTCATTTTCAGGTCCATTCTTAAGGTTTCACATAGGATTTTTCCCCAGAATTAAATTCTACTAACTGATCCACCATCAGCAAGAGAATGTCCATCTCTGTTCTTCTCTAATGGAAATTTCTCTTCCTGTGTCTCAAAACATTCAGTATGAGAAAGAGATGATAAATTAATTGCTAATAAAGAACAAAAGGAGGGTTTTGATAGTCTCCTCTTTTATTCCCTGGGACAGGTCAGAAAAAAACATAATGGAACTTTCTGACTCAGAAGCTAAAATTGAGACTCAGAAAGGAGTACCTGGGCCTTACATGACTTTTCGACACCTCAATGAGATTATTGCCTCTTTATATCTCTAAAAATTGATTATTTCAGTTGCCAAGGCCTGACATCGGAATCTTTTTCTCTTGAGCTGCATTAGAATGAGAAGGCATTTGTTCCTCTCTAATGCTTAAAAGAAACTTTTGTTGTGCGTTCTTTAAATTTGAAATGTGTTTTCCATTATTCACCACATGAGCTCAGATTTGTAAAGAAACACAGAAAGCGAAGACCTGATTTATTCTTTGTTCTGCATTGTGGAAAACAAAGCCAAAGAGGATAATAGCCAAGGTCTGGTGGCTTCAGCTGAAATCAATTGAGGCTTCGGATCCCATATGAATGGCAGAGTCTTCAGTGTCACTAAGACACGCACCTCCGGTTCTTCCATACACTCGGGCACGAGTGGGCACTCACACACACACACACACACACACACACACACACACACACACACAATTCTCAAGTCTGAATCAGAGGAAAAGGCTATGATTTTTCCCCCCATAAGGTCTAGTTAAATTTTCTCTTTCCCATCCTTCTTCCTACTTTCCTTTTTTCAATCTCTTCTCTCCCTCTTTCTTACTTTACTCTTTTGAGGTCTGGTGTTTATATGACCTCCATGTCATCAAAGACAACCAGTGGGATTTATTATTCAGGACACATCTCCCCCAGGCCGCCTGTGCAGAGCCACCCGAGTGGAACATGGCAGGGGCAGGAGGGGCCCTGACTTCCTTCCTCTGACACAGGGATATGCTCAGGAAAGCATTTGTCTCCAAACTGAGCTGATTGACTAATAGGCATCTCCCCTTTGGCCACTTCCAGCCATGAATATCTAAACAGTATTAGAGTTTGTCCTCAGCACAGGCACAGAGAGTGGAAGACAACAAGACGCCCTGGACGCCTGTATGTAGGATGCTGTAAAGAAGCCGGAGGGATGTGACTCACACAGGGACTTGGTTTCCTTTACCATAGTGCCTCAGCTGAGCCCCTGGGTAAGGCTGGGGGAAGGGGGAGCAATGAGCTTTCTATCTCATCTCACCCCACACAGCTCTGCCTCTCTGCATTAGAGCTCTCCATCCGGTCCTAATGCTCCTCAAATAAGTCTACCACTAACTCACTCCGGCCAACAGGAGGAGGTCATTTCTCACACATGGTTGAGCGAGTGTCAGGCACCAAATGAATATCAGGTTTTTTTTGTTTTTCCTTCAGTGACATTTGTCCTTTTTTACCATTAAGTCATAGCTGAAAATACTCATCTTTAATGAAGTGTTAGTTTATACCCTGAGAAAATCTGATTAACCATTTGTAGTCTTGATCATCCATGTTTAGTTTTCTCTTCAGTCTCTCTTCAGCCAAGGACAGGATTTGGTCTCAAGTGAGCAAGAAATACAGACAAATTAAGTGCCAGATTCCACTTGTCTAAAAATGGTAAATTAATAGTCCTTACCTAATGATGTTCTTTTTACTTGAGTTAAGGCATTACTGAAATTTTCTCTTCCATGTAAAATCAGAAGAGATTTTTATTTCTTTGCTTCATTCCTCTCATGAGGGGTATGCTAAGTTTTGTGTTTAGTAGAAGACTCTTATGTTCCAATTGCTTTCTTTCTACCAACTCAAACCCTCCCTAGAAAACAATCTTCCCTTTAGCCTGAAATTAAAAAGGAAAACAACCGGGTGCTGCTCAGAAAGGTAAAGGGAGATGGATGGGAACATTTGTTTCTGACCTTCAGCAAAAGAATTCTGTTAGTTAGCAACTATAAATTTGTTTTCTGCGAATAGGAGAGTATAAATGTGCTCCATCAGGATCCAGAAAGCATTTGCACCCAAAACGTGGAACACAGGAAATAAATCGATCAAATTAATTTCTGGCTGTCAGCCCTGGAGGCTCATTTCCCATCAGCCACATCAGGAGGCAAAGGAGCAGTTAACTTGTAATGATAGGGAAAAGTGAGGACCACCAAGGGATTGGTTCTCTGGCCGTGGAAAGGGTGCCTTTCTTTCACTGTCCTTGCTAAAACTCGGTGTTGTCTGTAGACACAGTGGTCAGTTGCTACTGTGAAGAAAGTGGGTAAAACGTCTAGGGGTCCAGTTGTGCAGTAGGCTGCCAGCTCCAGTCCTTGACATTGCCTGTAGTCACCTCTGTGGGTTGAAGGATGCCAGGACCACTGATTGGCACCTATTGATCCTCTAACTGCTCAATCACCAGGCCAGGGAAGGACTCCAAGGGGACTGTCAAGGAAGCTTTTGTTAAGGAGACTGTAGAGAGAATGTCAAGATTTGAGAATGACCTTGGAGAATCCTGGTCAAAAAAATGCTCAGTCTTGGTCATATGACCCCAAATCATTAGTAACAATGGAGATTCTGTGCACATGACATTAACACCATCTGGATAACATTTCTTTTATTCTGTGTTGCCCAAACTGCATCTGGATAGCTCCTTTACTCATCCAGATACCTGAGTTATTTTAATGGTTGTGAAGTTTGGTTGTTTATATGGAATCATACTGAAAAGATACTTGCCAGAACTCACTTACCTTAAGTATGTTATTTCTAGTGATTACAAATAAAATACCTTCAGGTGGCAGAGGGTAAAATGTATGAAACAGCTCTAAGGCACAACAGTACAGAATGGTTTAGTCTATGGGTAGCTGAAAATGCTTAACTTTACTTACAGACATTCATATTATAAGATTTTGACTCTTATCTGCGGTTTGATAGTTTAAAGCCCCAATGGAGTCCTTGCGCCAACTCCTGAAGAATATCTTGTATATTCAGTTAAGTAAGTGAAGAAATTTTGCTTAGTTAAAAGTAGAGTGAGATGGTGATCTCTTGGTAGGTGTGGAATGTTATAATGGAATAATTGGATCAATCTGGTCTTTTGGTTTTGGAACATGCATTCCCCAATCTGTCAACCCCCACCACACACACATATTTCCTACACCCACAGAAGCGCAGATTTTGGTTATGATACTGGGAAGTCTCCAACTATACAAGAACATTCCATACCCTTCTTGACTTTATAGACAGAGGATGAACCCCTATACCAACACATACATCATAAAGATCGGACCTGTCAAAATATAGAGATGCTGTTCTCTACTGAGTCTCTGCCTAAACCTTGGACTTCTTTGGCTTTACTTCCCAGTTGAATTTCACGCTTAGTCTTTGGACTATCTGCAGTGGCAGTCCTTTTATCAATGACAATCATTATCTGCATGGAATGTTTTCATCTTTCATAATAACACACTTAGTGAGATTTTTTCATCAGATTATTAAATATCCTTACCTTCACTATCTACATGAGTAAATTCTACTTAATTTCAGGAAAAGCCTGCTTTCTGAATTTGACTCTGTAAACTTCTTGTGGTCAATAGTAATTTTTTTTAAAACCACCGTGCAACCTAGTATTTGTCTTTTTGCATTATCTCTCAAGAAACTAAATCCTTTTTCTTTCTGATATACAGTTACAGACTTATCTGTGCACTTATCCTGGTTTCTGTTTATTTATGTCTTTGGATAATTGAAATGGTAAGATAATCTGCATATTAGTGCATAAATAAGAGGGATTGTTTTTCTTTCTTTTTTTCCTGGAACCCATAAGCTTCATCTGTTGTTGCTTAGAAGAGAGAAGGGTACCCACAGTTAATAAGTTTTGATCCGGCAATAGGAAATGTGAAAGAAAAGCCTGGAGCTTGACTTAATGGTGGAATACATAGTCTAGACATAGCAGTTTGTGGTGTGTGTGTGTGTGTGTGTGTGTGTGTGTGTGTGTGTGTGTGTGTGTGACTTACATTATAAAATCAAGGAGCACTTGAGACAGGAAGGGAGATGTCGCTGAGAAGGCAGAAAGGAAAATGCTGAAGGGAAGCACATTATCATTGGGAAGTCCTAGAAGCACTTTTTGAACACTTACCATGCACTGTACTTTGTGCTGATTAAGCAATAAAACATAGAAACCCAAACTCATTAATCCAGACTAAAAAAGTGGCAAGATCATTAGAGTGGCATTTAGGGTGCCTGGTTCTGAGACCTAGTTTGGTCACAAACTAACAATACCGGAGAAAACCACTCCAGGTTTCCATTTAGATGCTCTCTAAATCCCCTCCTGGCTTTAGCATCCTAAGTCATTTGGAAAGGTCTCTATATTGCACAGGGACTGGAAACAGCATTGTCACTTCCCAGCATGTGGCCTGACCACAGCTCTGAGCTTTAGTTAATAATCAGTTGGAATTGTTTCCTTGACCTGGTCTGTCCTGACCTCTTCTGGGCTCTGTGTCCCAGAAAGTTTTATTATTCAAAAGCTGACTTGTCTGTTTGATAATATCTCCTTTAGAATGCAATGTAGTGAACAACCAAATGTTAGTATCTTCTTTTTCCTGCAGAAATAGCTCATATCTCTGTATTCTTGGAAGAACTATTGTGAACTTATTGGGAAAAAAAAGAGTCCCAAGGGACCCAGCTGCTCATCGGGGGCCCTCATAATGGACAAGTATCCTCATTTGGAGGAACTGACCCGTGTACCACTCATGAGACCATCCTCTAGAATAACATGTCTTGGACAACACCAGGAGACTGGTCATGTCTCACTCCTTGACCATAGGACAGTCATCCTTTATTTTCTAGACTGGAGTCTCAAAAAGTGATGCACAATGGCTTGGAAGCCTCTTCCTTTCTCCCCATATATGAGACCACCCCATGTGTCTCCCTGATTCTCTCATCCCTCCTCCTCCAGAAATGCTATTAAAACAGAAAGTTAAGCTGAGTCCCATTCCAAAAGAGAGGTGTGAGACCAAGAGGTGTGTTTTGCTAAGCAGCTGACTGAAAGCTGGTTAGTGAACTCTTAATGCCCTTACCCACACTGGAGGTTAATTATAAATAGAGCAAAACAGTGGCTAGGGATGGAGCTCGGTGGTAGAGCTCTTGACTGGCATCTATGAGGCCCTGAGTTCAATACCTAGCTCACCACACACACACACACACACACACACACACACACACACACGAAAGAGGGAGGGAGAGAGAGAGAGGGAGGGAGAGAGAGAGAGAGAGAGAGAGAGAGAGAGAGAGAGAGGACACGAGTGAAAGAGAAGCCGGGCATGGTGGCACATGTTTGTAATCAAAGTACTTGGGAGGCTGAGACTGGAGGATCCAGGTTTGCAGCCAGCCTCAGCTACTTAGTGAGGACCTCTGCAACTTAGTAAGACCCTGTTTCAAAATAAATAATAAAAAATAGGGGATGGGGGTGTAACTCGGAGGTAGAATACCTCTGAGTTCAATCTCCAGTACGCTCCCCCCCACAAAAAAAAAAAAAAAAAAAAGAGAGAGAGAGAGAGAGGGCAATACATATATATTAGAGGGAAGATACATTTTTAGAGAAGGTCCTAGGCATGTTGTGGCAGCCACTTATCTTTAACAAAAAGAAATGACCTTCCTTTGACACAAGC
>PVLC010013504.1:0-23879 GCA_004027655.1 Graphiurus murinus | reverse complement strand
TCACAGTTCCAGAGGTTGGAAGCCCAATATCATAGTGCTAGTAGCATGCTCAGGTTTGGGTTAAGGTATTTTCCCAGTTGCAAATGGCCAATTTTTTTTGCTGGATCCTCACCTGGCGGAGGAGGGAGAACTAGCTAGATCTCTATTTTCTTCTTGTAAGGACACTCTTCCCATTTGTGAGGACTCAGCCCTCGTGACCCACTGATCTCCTACAAGTTCCACCTCCTAATCTCCTAATACCATCACATTGGGAGTAGGGGTTCAACATATGAATTGTGTGTTGGGGGTGGTGTGCACTGAAATAATATAAAGAGTGAGAACCAGGCTACTTCCACAGTGAAGCAGTGTAAAGTTGACTGCATTGGGTCTGGTCTACACTACCAGAGTTTGTCATTAACAGTGACTGGTGTTTCTGTGGCTTGAGAGACTTCATGTGGTATGATCCCAGCTCCAACAGTGGATAAACCTCAGCACAAAAACTGGCGGTTTCACTAGATTCCTAGGGCTGAGAGAGGAATGAATAGCCAGCGGGGTTAAGATCTCCTGGCTTCAATAACGTAAACCACTGAGAAGAGTCAGCTGTGAACTCCTTCCCAGCCCACACAATCCCTGCCACAGGGACAGAAGCCTGCGTATGTTACCAAATCCCGGTATCTTCCCCAATTTACCAAATCAAGTAATTGGGATGAGCCTTTGGGAAGAAGATAAAAAGAATTTATTGATTTGCTAGCAAATCAGAGAAACTAGTGAACTTAAGTATTCAGGAATAAGCCCTGGATTCTCCTTGAACAAAGGAACCATGCCCCTTTTAAGAGTTAGCTCTTCAAGGTCATGCTGGTGTCTTATCAGAAAGGATGTAATTCATGTTTAAGTCTTCTTTGAGTCAGTTCTTACTCAGATCCTCAGGCTAGGGTTGTGCTGGTGTGTTTATCAGAAGGGACACAGTTCACGTCTAAGTCTTCCTGGAGTCAGTGCTTATTCAGATGCACAGGTGTCAGGTCCTCTTCCACCAGTAAATAGATAAGATCATGTTATTTGAAAACATGGGGTGAAGGAAAAAGGGGGGAGGAAAAAATGCCAGTTTTGAACCAGGCTGTGGGTTAGCAGGCAGGGTCAGAATTAGGCCCCTGTTTCCTGTAGAATGAAGATGTTCCTCTCTCCCTCTACTTCTCTCCCTTCCCCTTCCCCAGCCATGGAAGCATTGGAAGTACTTGTTAGTGAACCAAGAAAGCAGGAGCTGAAGCTCAGAGAACAACAAAGCTGAGGGCAGTGCCTCCTTATCCTCGTTATTCCTGCAAAGGCCCCCAACAGGGAAAGAGAGGAGCCTTAACTATAAAACAAGATTTACCTTTTAACCCTCACATAAAACCATATGTAGGATAATGGTCTCCCAAAGATGCCCGCATCTTAATTCCTGGAACCTGTGAATATGTCACTTTATGTTGCAAAGGAGCATTAAGATGGCAGATGAAATTAATGTAGATAAGATTAGCTTGGAGTTGTGCAGCTGAACCCCATGTAATCACAAGCGTTGTTATAAGAGAAAGAGAGTTTCCTGCAATGCGAGGAAGGCTTAACTGGCCCCTGTGGTTTTAAAGATAGGAGCCATGAGCCCAGAAACAAGAGCAGCCTCTAGAAGCTGTTGGGAGCAGGGGCAGAGTTTCCCTGTAGCTCCAGAGACACACACTGCCCTGCCGAATCCTTGATTTTTGCCCAGTGAGACCCATTCCAGATTTCCAACCAGCAGAAACGTAAGATAATAAATTTGTGATGTTTTAAACCGGTAATTTTGTTCGTTATGCAGCAGTAGGAAACTAATATACGGCATAACTAAATTGAGAATGGATTGCATCAGAACAATCAGAAAAGTCACGGGCAAAGACAGAACTAGCCCCAGGGAACAGGTTAAATAAAGAGAGGGAGGAAAAAAAAAAATAAAGGTAAAGTTGCATTAAAATCTTGTGTTTGTTCACCTAACAGTTATATTAGTAAGTCAGGGTATCTGTTTTCCTTTCTTTCTGAAAGCTTCCACAGGCAGTGCTGGCTCCTACATTTATGTCAAGTGAGTCATTGCACCCTCTGGTTCTGAGTGGAGGTCATGTCCAAACCCCAGAAACACTAGCTGTTCCTGGAGCCCTGCTGAGCTACAGAGAACCAGCTCACCCAGGTGTTGGGTTGCTCATGTGAGCTCTGGCTATTCCTAAGGATGGAAGATGGCTGAAAGTCGGGTCTTGAGGAACGCTGTGGTCCTTTGTGGCAAGAGGACCAGGGCTGTGAGGGTATTTCAGGAATCAGAGTGGAAGCTGATGAGGATTTGAAATGGGACAGGGCAAAAGGATTAGGGGGCAGAACTTGTCATAAAACTGAGTCAGAATCTTGGTTTTCTATATTGGGTACTTAAGAGACCAGTCATGCCCTTTGCTGACACTGAAAGTATGCAGGAGAAAATGGAGAACATCTGTTTGGGGGGGGAAGTCGTATCTTAGATTATACACTGTTCTTTTGGAGCTATCCAACCAACTCATAAAATTACATCAAGAGTGTGAGGAGGCCAGAGATTGGAAAGAGAATTGGGTGAAAATAGGGTCCAGTGGTGAAAGAGATTATCTAACGTAAGAGAATACACACAACCTGTGCAGTACTAGGAAGTGCTTTTCAATGCAGGAAAAAAAAAATGTGGCAATCTCCACCATTTCAAGCAAGTAGAAAGGGAGAGGAGAATTGAAAGAGATTGGTGAGCAGAAAGGAAAGCTAAGGTATAAATGTGACAAGGGCTGAGTTAATATATGTGAGCGGAGAGAAATGACTTCTGAGTCAAAGAAGATGTATAAATCTGAACTGCAAATTGAGAGGAGACAGTGTGAATGACTGGCGCGCTGGAAAGAGAAGCAAAAGGAGGAAAATGTTAGTGATTTGGTGGTAATGGTGGGCCTGTGTGAAGAGAAAGTTATAAGGTAGGAAATGGGAAGAGGAAGATAGGCAATGTCAAATCCTGTGAAATGAAGCTTAAGTGACAGCATTTAAGCCCCCTGGGCCTTTCAGATCTTACTGCTGCACATAGGAAGGGGCTGAGCTCTCAGGTGTGCAGGTGGGAGTGGTGCACGAAAGGTAGCCAGCAGTTGGCATGCTGGATACAACATCTGATGCATCCCCGGCATCATATTTCTTACTAAGGTTAGTACAGGAGAGGGAGGAGACAGTCCCTGTCATTGCGAAGCTGATGATATAATTGGGAAGGCAAGCTCTTCATAGAGGACCATAATTTTAATATAACCAACCTTGAGTACAATTATTTCAACATAACTGTCCTTGAGATAAATTCTGTAGAGTGATAGTGTAAGATTTCAGCATGCAGGGCCGATCACATTGGCCTATGTGGGGTCTGTGGGGATGAGGCTACCAGAATTACCTATGGCTTAAAGCCAATGTTGGGCAGGACAGAGAGGCAGGAGGGCAAGCTACATAAGCCAAGGCGGAGACTGGGACATTTGCCCGTGGCCCTCAGGTGTTATAGTCCCTGTCCATTGCTATTGGGGATGGGGGACTGCAGCTTTCAGGAGGAGATGAGCAGCAGGGAAGCTGCTGAGTTGAGGTCATGGCATCCCAGAGAATTGTTTTGGGCGACAGACCGCTGATGCATCCTGGTTCTGAAGCCAATGTTCTACATGATCATAGGCGAGGGGTGCACTCAACCCCTCTGCGTCTCACTGCACTCCTCTGGACCTTATGAATCCTCACCCCATGCCTTGGGTACATTAGGCTTAAGCAGGCCTCTGCTGTCTATTCTGCTCCAACTCATCTTCCGCACAGGAGCCTAAGGGCTCCAAGGCATTTGCCCATTCATCACTCACCTGCTTAGAGCTCTTCCATTGCCTACAGGTGAAAACCGGAGTTGAACTGACATCCATCAACCTCCAGCCTGGGGCTGCTCATTCTCTCCTGGCACTGGGTCACACCGACCTAGCTACTTACCAGCTTCCAAATAGCCCTGGCTCTCTAGCTTAGCTCACATTGTTTACTGTACACTGTCCCAGCTTCTGCTACCTCTTCCCTGGCCTTAAGGTCTGTCATACTGCAAGATTTGGAATTTATGTCCTTGAAGTTTTTCCTAAATAGCTTCTACCCCCACAATCCTCTCACTAAAAAAAAAAATATATATATATATATATATGTATATATATATATATGATTAATCACATATGCGTATATTTTATATAATATATAGTATTGTATAATAACACAATTATATATAATGATATATATATATATTTTTTTTAACAGTACTGGGGATTGAACTCGGAGGCATTCTATCTCCAAGCTACACCCCCAGCCCTATTTTTTATTCTTTATTTTGAAACAGGGTCTCACTAAGTTGCGGAGTGCTTCACTAGGTAGCTGAGGCTGGCCGCGAACCCGGATCCTCCGGTCTCAGCCTCCCAAATGCTGGGATTACAAGCGTGCGCCACCACGCCCAGCTTATAATGATATACATTTATAACATAATTATATATAATGATATATATATATCATTATAATTGGAATGGGGCAAGATTGCATAGCTAGGAATTTTGTTGTTGTTTTTAAGTAAGTTTCACTACTTTCTCTTTATCTAGAGAAGCAAGAGGCAAGAAACTAGCCAAACTAGCCAGACATGGTTTCACTTTTGCAGTATACTTGCACCATCCTCTTCCCTTCCCTTCCCCGACACAGGCACCCTCACTGCTCACTCAGGAGCCCTCTCTTACCTGGCTGGGTTAGATGAGCTCATTGTGCCCATCTGAATACCGTGGCCTGGGAGCTAGAGTGTGGTAAGACAGGTTTCAGAAGGCTTTGTCTGATGCCTGAATAGGCCAGTGCCTCTTTGAATCTGAATGAGTTGGATTCTTGCAAATCTCTCCACCCAGTGTTGGTGACCACTCTCCCCCAGGGCTGGGAGGAAAAGGGAAATAACTTGACACAGTCAGTCAAGTTCCGTGACTCTGAATCTGACTGCCTGGTATCTGGGTAACCCTCAGGAGCAGAACTGGCCTCAGGCCAAAATGAAGGCAATCAAGCCTGACTTTATAATCTCCCTTGTACCAATCTGCTTTCCACCTGCAGTGTCAAATGCCTGCCTTTGTTTTCCTTCCTTTTGTATCCTGTCCCTTGGAAGGTGTACTTTGTGCTAGAAGTCATATTCTGGAGGGCCCTGATCACCTTCATCATGTCAGCTTTTCCTAAGTCTTTAAGAGAGTGGCTGTACAAGCTTAATCCTACCTACCCACTGGCAGGATTGCATGGGATGCAATATGCATGTCCGGGGCATGAAAAAATGGACTCCAGATGCAAATATTGACCCTTTTCCTTATTAACTATGAACTGAGAAAACTGCTTACCCTCTCTTAGCTTATGGCTCATCACTTGTAAGGTGAAGGGAATAAAATACCTCTTTTTGAGGTTTGTAGTGAGCATTAAATGAGTATTATGGAAGACTTTGCTGAATGTGCCTTGGCATTAGGCTGTCAGACTTCAGAAATGATTTTTCTGCTTACTCTGGTCTGATCTTAAGAAAGCCACTGAACCTTTCTGTCTGTTTCCTTAACTAAAAAAGAGAATGATAATAGTAATACTCACTTTTAGAAATTAATTTCCATGGTGTTATAAGAAAAGACACATATTTGAAAATGGCTTGGCAAGGTGGACTTTGCTTTTTGCTGAAAGGGATCCTGCCACCAGTAAAGTTAGGTAAAAAAGAATGTGGTGGAAAACTTCGTATCTTATTTTTAGTGCAGGGCTCCTGTGCTGCACTCCTATTGGTGGGAGCCTGGCCTCACAATCTTTATGCCAATGGCTAAAGGGGGTTCCTGGGGAGGGGTTGGCACTCACAATTTCCAGGAAATGCTATCTTTACCAAGACAACACAAGGTATAACACAAGGTTACATGATGGCAGTTCTACAAAATGAGGCCTAAGTCAAGCTATTTCTTTGATAGAAAAGATCTAATTATATTTTCACATCATCTTATAGGGTTTTATGGGGAGATGAGAAAAGAAATACAGCCTTTGGGCATGGTGGCACATGCCTGTAATCTCAGTACTTGGGAGGCTGAGACAGGAGGATCATGGGTTTGAGGACAATCTCATAAAGTAGTGAGACTCTCAGCAACCTAGCCAGACTCTATTTCAAAACCAAAAATAAAAGGACTGAGGGTGTAGCTGGATTCACAGGTAACACTAACACATTCCAACTCTTGTATTAGTCTAGCTTTTGTGAGAATGAGACGAAATACTAACTGAAAGTTCCTGAAGCACTGTACTGGTATCTAGGATTCCCTTGAATGTAAACTTCTCCAAAATCCTGGAGGTAAAAAACTACTCAGATTTTTTTTTAAAATTCTTATCACTCTTTTAACATTTCTTGAAATTTTGGGGGTAATAAAAGATGGTCATTGTGTGTGCACATGCCTGCATTTCAGGGGAAAGAAACTGAAAGCAGTATAACCCAGTGGAACTTGTCACCAGATGAAACCCAATGGGTTCCCCAAGAGGGAGACCTCAGCTCAGTAAGAGTGGGGTTCTTGCCAAAAAACACAGAAATAAATTTAAGGATGAGCTGGAAGCATGGATTTATTTAAGAAGTTAGAAATGCACTTAAAGGAGAATGTGGATTATCTCCAGAGTGAGAAGTAACTCCTTGATCTGGGGTGTTTATAGACGGACAGTCTGGTAAGATCAGATTGGGGATGGATTCAGGATGGAGTCCTGCAGCCTCAGCCTGGTTTTGCTAGCCAAGTGCATGGCCCTCCCATCCTGCTGCAGCCCAGGACCTGGGCTGGGTTGCTCAGGAGTTAATTGTTTTGCATTTAAATGGTTTGTGGATATTTCCTGCATCCCAAGGGCTTATGGGTACTTATCTTTTGAGATTCCCTATATTTTTTTGTGCTCCCAAATTCCTATCACAATTTTTACCACCCTGGTGCTCAGAAAAAAAAAAAAAATGTGCTTTTGGTGTTAAATCACAGGGTCTTACTTTTACCCAGAATATTCATGAATGATGATATTAATTAAATCTCTCTAATTAAAAGTGTTAGAAGAAACTCTCAAACTACTTATTTTTATAGACTTGTGAGAATTGATGATATGAGGGTAATGTTTTAATGAAAAAGCAAAATAGGTGTAGAATAGGGGAAGTTCCTATTGCCTAGGCATTAGAAGACAGGGCACTATTTGTCAAGTTGAAGAGTCTGGTAGATCTATGGGTCTCACTCACATATGGGGGCTCATCAGGGCCTACCAGGCTGGTAAAATGCCACAGACAGGCCTAGCAGAGTTTCTGATGAGAGATGGGGTGGGGTCTGAGAATTTGCATTTCTCAGACATTCTCTGGTGATGCTGATGGTGATGGTTCTGATC
Organism: Graphiurus murinus; assembly: GCA_004027655.1. Classification (NCBI taxonomy): domain Eukaryota; kingdom Metazoa; phylum Chordata; class Mammalia; order Rodentia; family Gliridae; genus Graphiurus; species Graphiurus murinus. The sequence goes on along the minus strand of PVLC010013504.1, from coordinate 16,487 downwards.
CTGGGTTAGGTCAATTTTATCTGAAATTTGCCTCATAGGCATTGCCTGGGGAGTCTTAGAACCAGGACTTGTCAGGTCCATTGCAGACCTCCAGAATCAGAATCTCCTGGTGAAAAGGAAGCTAAGCAAGCAAGCCCGCCAGCTGAATCTTATGATGGAACAAAGTTGGAAAGCACTGGAAAAGAGAAATTATCTCCAAGGCCTCTCACTCTGGCTGGCTCCTTGAAGGAGAGATCAAAACTGATGGGTGCAAACTAAAGTCTGCTCAGAAGGGGAAATACCCATTCACTTGGCAATGCTCTAATTGAATTTAGAGCAAATTTAGATTAAATTTAGAATGGAAAGACAATTCTCTACCAGGACTGCATATTAGGATTAGCTTGGGAGCTTTAAAATCTTCAAGAAGAGGCACATCAGAACCTGAAAGTGGATCCCAGACATCAATATGTTTTAATGCTTCTCAGGAGTTTTCAATGTGCATCCAAGCTTAACGATGACAGAAATAGAGAAACTTGGATCCTGGTCTCTGTTTTGCAGCAAATTAGCTGCAGAACCAAGGGAATGTTTCTTAATGTCTTTAGAATAAGTTCTTTTTTTGGTAAATGGAGGTGTGGGGCATATGAGAAAGGGAAGGAGGGTTTGTTTGGACTAGATCCATGGTTCTCAGCTGGCTGTACATTTGAATTATCCAAAGGAAATAAACAATAAAAATAAATAAGCTATGGATGCACACAACCTGCTCTAGCATCTGCAGGGGTAAGACTTGAGCATTGATATTTTTGAAGTTCTCAGGTGATTAGAATGTGCATCTTGGGTTAGAACTATTGGAATAAAGGAATTTCTGAAATATCTTATAAGATGCACATTATATATTTTTGTGGGAGTTGGTCATTGACTTCCTATAGCCAGTGCCATATCACTTGCTGGAAAGAACAGAGACTGGATTTTTAAGTGTCAAGTAAGCATCCTACACCAAATGACTTTTCTTACCATATGTGAGTACTTTTCTGCAGTATAGTGAATTATGTAACAGGAGCTCATCTTTTGTGAAACACTTACTATTTTGCTTGATATCTTACAAATATCCTTATCAAGAAAGTTAGGCATCATTATATCCCTTTTACAGAGGAGGGCATGACAACTTAAAGAGAATAACTGACTTTCCCCACACGGCAGAACCATGTACTTTCACACTTCATGCTGGTTGCATTATGCAGATAGTTTTCAAATTGTGATGTTCCTGGGAATTACCTGTGGTACCTGTGAAATACAGAGTCTGATGCAGTAGGTCTAGGATAGGCTCATGCTTGTGGGTTTCTAGGGACCCCCTAGGTGCTGCTTGGAGACTGGCCTCTAAATTGTGCTTTGAGTAGCAAAGTTCTACCCATCTGTCACAATGAAAGAGTAAACCAGACTCCTCACTTCAGGTATTATTGTGGATCTAGTGAGTCCTAGCAAATGCAGGCTGTGAGAATATAATTACATCTCTTCTACCAAAGGAATAGCTTGACTTAAGTTCCATTTTGTAAAACCACCATTGTATAACCTTGTGTGTTATATGCATTGTATAACCTTGTGTGTTAACCTTGTGTTATGTGCATATGTATGTATATATGTATACACACACATATTTTTTTGTAAAGATAACATTTCCTAAAAATGTAAGTGCCAACCCCTCCCCTGGCATCCCCTTCAGCTAATGGTGTAAAGATTGTGTGGCCAAGGCTTCCACCAATTCGAGCCCCAGGTTGGAAGTAAAAGACCCAGCAAGTTTCCACCATATTGTTCCTACATGCCTGAGTTTACTGGTTGCAGGATCTCTTTTTGCAAAAAGTAAAATTGCCATGCTGAGTCACTTTCAAACATGTGCATTTTCTTACGATGCCATGGAAATTTATTTCTAACAAAGGTGTCACCCCTTCTCACCCCCTGAGATCCCAGAGTGTTGTCTTCTAAGTAGAGCAGTTGAGAATTTTTGCACTTGAGAGACAGTATAAAGATACTGTGTCTAATGGTTTTGCACTGTTTCTGAATTCCTTTAAAAGTCTCTGACATCTTCTTTGGAACATTTTTACACTTCATAGCTTTTTTATTTTTATTTTTTTTATTTTTTGTGGTACTGGAGATTGAACCCAGGACGTTCTACCTCTGAACTACACTCCAGCTCTATTTTAGTTTTTATTTTGAAAGATGGTCTCACTAAGTTGCCAAAGCTGACCTCAAACTAGTGATCTTTCTATCTCAGCCTCCCAAGTATTGGGATTACAGGTGTGTGCCATCATGCCTGGCTACACTTCAAAGCTTCTTAGTCCCTAAAGATAGATTAGGTTTTTGGACAAACTCTATCTGGTAAAATAATGAATAGTAATATAGGGCTTGGATAAATGTAAATAAATACATAAATATGAAGAGGTGAGGAATAAAGAAATACTGACCTTTGAACAACATTATCAGAGAACAGCTTGGGACGTTGTTTGAGCACAGATAACTTCATGGACTGTTGGGACTGGAGCACATGGGACAACTTATGTTCTGATACCCAGATACCAGAATAGTCTTTGCATTTATAATGGTACTATCCTACTTTAAGAGTCAGCAAACTTTATTGCTATGAACAGCAACTCTTTCTGGCTTTAGGGGCCAAATGGAATCTCATGTAGTTTTCTGTGTGTTTTTAAGAATTCTTCATACATGTAACAGCATTCTTAGCTTGAACACAATACAAATATAAGCCACTAGCTATATTTGGCCCATGGGCATAGGTTGTTATTCATTTTTCATCACTAAATATTAATGGAAAAAGCATCAGTGTATGCATAATATATTGTTGTGAATGAATAGTTAAGTATTTTGTTCATTTTTTTGGTGCTAGGGATTGAACCCATGGGCCTTTTGCCTTTGAGCTAAATCTGCAGCCCTTTTTATTTTTTATTTTGAAACAAGATCTTAAGTTTCTGAGGGTCTCACTAAGTTACTAAAGGTGGCCTCAAACCTGCAGTTCTCCTCTCTCAGCCTCCCACATACCAAGATTTCAGGCATGTGCCACCAAGCCTAGCTAATAGTTAAGCTCTTTAAAAAATTTTATTCAGGCTTTAGGGAATGTTAAAATAATGATTGTACTTTTTGCTTAGCTAAGCACTTATGTTGATGAAAACAATCAAATATCTTCACACTTTTTTTTTTTTTTCTTTCTCTCTTGTCCTCTATCAGCACACACACAACATTATTGGTAGTCCCAAAATGAATACACTTGCTAAGCCTGGATCCCACAACAAAATCGCGGAGCCTTTTTGAGGCAAAAGCCCAGGGTTAAATAAATAAACAGCCTGCCTGGAGAGCGCTGAGCTGAATAAAAGCAAGATGCACGGAATTTCCTCATTTATTGCCGTTCTCTGGGAATATTAGTCAGAACGCCATCTTTAGCTTTATTTCACCTAGCAAATTGAAAGGTCAGGCTGACTGACCATCCACCTAGATGACCGATTCAGCTAGCTGAGGAAAAAAATGAGCTCCTGAGGATGAAAGCAAAACAGTTGTCTTGTAGAAAGCTGCTAGGCTGAGTCACATTTGAAGGGCATCACGGGGCGACACCTGCTCCTGGGGGCATTGGTTACAAGAATAACCTTGGCTGGGAGTTCATGTGTACTTTGCAAGTGCAGCTGCTCCTTCCATTTAGACCTGGCCATGGTCCCCTGAGGGTCTGAAGCTGAACCAGGATGCAACTGTGCTCTGCCCCTGGCCACGACTCTGGACCGTGATGGTTGCATCTGCTGCCCAGCAAGGCACAGGTGCTATTTGAGGGTCACCTTGGAGGAAAAAGGACTACACATGTCAGGCCCTATCTGAGAGGATTCTCAGGTTACAAGGACTAACTCTGCTGCCCACCCTGTGGCCCTGCTCTGCAGCTCTCTGGGCATCCTGGACATTTTAGGTTTCAATGTTGAGCAAGGCACTAGCGTATTTTTAGATATTAGTAGGGCCTGTGGCCCATAGAAGGAAGAGGATGCAGGGCATTCAAGGGATTTTCCATCTTGGAAGAGTTGTGTGAAAGTATTTGTTGTTAATAAAACCAGGAGGTCTTGTCTAACTGTGTGAGTCTTGCAGGACAAAGCCAGGAAGAGGTTGCAATTGCTGCAGCAGCTGTGACAAAAGTAGGGGAGAGCATACCTGCTGGATTAATTATAATAGATAGCTATGAAAGAATACTCACAGGTGTCAGTAAGCAAAGGAGAAGTTGGTATCAGGAAACTGAGTGTGAAGGCAGGTAAGGAGAGCAGAACCAAGGTGAATGTGAACACACAGGAGGGCGGTTTTGGTGAATAACAGAGGTGGCTCTGTGACACTTGGATAGTTTTGCTTGTACTATGTAATAAGCCTGAGATAGAGCAGACAACAAGAGCTCTTGATGCCTGAGTAACCTGGACTGCTGTCTGGTCTGAGAATGGGTGGGCTTACCCGTCCCCAGGGAAAAGGGGAATCATATTTTGCATCCAAACAGGCTCTAACTCAGGCACTCAAGGGAGAATTGAAATATCATGAGAGAATTTCCTGATCTACTTGACTTTTTGGATTGTGCTCGTGGCATAAATATAATTTGATAACTCTCCCATTTCCTGCTATGAAATGCTTTGGCATATTTGACAGTCTGACAAAATTGAAGAATGGTTAATTCTGCCCAAGTTTCCATCTAAACTAGAGGTTGGCAATCTTTTTCTTTTCTTAAATATACTTTTATGGGTACATTGTAATCTCACAGCATAATGAAGTTCAGAGTGATAGGAACATACATGCACATAGCACTGGGTGAACTTGCCCCCAGCTCCCATCCCACTCCTTCCCCTTTCCTGTGCATGATATTGAGATTGACAATGGTAACTTTGCATACACACACAGCATCAATGCCTAGAGAGCAGCTATCTCTGGCTTGTAGAAAGTACGGTCTCTGTCATTGCTATTCAACTCTGCCACTGCAGTGCAAAACCAGTCAGATGATATGTAAATAGACAAATATATGTTCTAATAAAAATTATTTGCAAATTTGGATGATCAGTAAAAGGAAAAAAGAGGTTTTTTGTTTTTGTTTTTGTTTTGTTTTTTAAGAATTGGAATAGTAAAGCTTGTCCTAACATAATTCCTCAATGGGTGAAGTTTCTACAACATTCATTTTCCCCCAAATTCCATGAGGATTCAGGAATATCTTAATTAGGTCAAGGCATTATATTACCTACGAGGGAAAAATATGACCTTAGTGAATTGTTACTTTGATTAACCGATTGTTTACTTAGCAAAGAATGCTAATCAGCAATAAGAGTAGGACTCCACTTGAGGGATAAGGGAAGATGGGGGGTAGGAAGATGAGAAAGAATCCAGGATAGCAAGGCTGCCTTGGAGCCACTTTTATATTTGCTGTGTGCAAGGACTTGTACAGAGAGCCATGGGGGTCCCAAGGATGAATATAACCCAATCATCCTTATAGAGGCTGAAGTTAAATCAAAGATGTATCTATATGGGTATCTACATATCTAATTCTGTAGTATGTATCTATTTGCATATCACAGTGCGTAAGACAATTGTGTGTGGTGAGTAGCCATTCATGATACAGGCAATAAGCATGGAGGAGTTTAGATGAGAGAGCTATTCCTATTGATCAGTTTGAGTGGGAAATCTTCAGTGATACGTGGTCCTTGAATTAAACCATGGCAGATTACTAGGAGTTTACTTGGTAGAGCTCTTGCCATGTCCCCCAAAAGACAGCCTGAGACATAAATGGGATCTTGTGACTAATTCCCTTCTTCAGTTGGAATTCTATGCAAAAGGCGCTGAAGTCACAGATCCAGGATGAGTTAGGATGGTTAGACTAAGCACTGTGTATATGGCCTTGACTCCACCTTTCCACTTGTCCTCTTGAAATGTAGGAGACCAGGCTCTAGAGAGTAGCTGCACTCATTAATTCTGGATCTTCATTCTGGAAGCATGCCTGGTTCCCTCTAAATGTCAAGCACAGGATGGTTCAGTGCTGCACTTCCCCATCACTAAAGACAGAGCCCGGAGCTCCGAGCAAGCCTACTAAAATGCAGCCCACATATATGAAGGTCAACATGTTTTATTCACTGGAAATAAGTGAAGATTTTATGTACTTACATAGGATACTGAAAAACAAAATAATAGTGGAGAGTAAGCATATTTTACTTTTTTGATGTAAAGATGGAGAAAACAGAATCCCAGGAGGCCATTAGTAATTAAAAGGACAGTATCTTGACTACTTGAATTTTAGCTAGCACATGATAAGCCTCTCCTATCCTTGTCACATAACCACACATTATTGATGAAGCAGCATCAAGAAGGCATTAGATGATGCTTTATTGCATTATTTTAAGCCACCGAGGTTTTTTATATATGAAGGGTATAGATTTATGCTGAGTGATTCAGCTATGAAACAGGCACATCAATTTGTTCATGAATGTGAGCTGGTGATTACCTCCATTAAAGTCACCAGGGCAGACTGATCACTTTAATTTAGGCAGAGGCATGCAAATAGCATTTTCTAGTGGTGTGTGTGTCCCGAAGAACACAAGTAAAAGAGCTGTTTTGCATCCCAGAGGAGCCCTAGGAATTCAGATTTGTGTTGTCATAGGTGTATAAGTACAGACAAGGGTGTGAAGCCTGGGGGAACCATGAAGGAATTGTATTGCATTTCCAAGTGGCAGGATGTTGTATACATTTAATTTTGGTATTAGCTGCTGAGTGCTGATTTGATGTAAAATTGCAAAAAGGATGATACAGGGAGCATACAGTTATCCCCAGTTCTACATCATAGAACTTGAGAGTCCTCCTAGGTATGAAGAAGTTGGAACAAGTTGAATTGTTCTCTTATTTCTACAACATGAAGGGAACTTACAAGATTTAGTATAAAAAAAAAAAACCAGCTATGTGGTAAGTGCACTAGAGGCTTCCTTCTTGTAAGATTTCACAATATATGAGGGAATATGGAGCCATTTCTCATGCAATCCTCATTTCCACTTGTGATATGAATAGTTGGAAGAGCATTCAGATGATATAATAGTAGAGAAGTTGAGGAGAGATAGCCTGAGGGATGTGGGGTGCAAGGCTGGTACTGTTGGGGGTGACGGGTTGATTCCTCAACCCAGGAACTCAGGATCAACATGGATAGAGGTTTATTTAGGAAAGTAGGAAATATATATTCAGGGAGAATGTGGTTCATCTCTAGAGGGAGAGAGACCTCTTTGGGGGGTTTCAGGCTCTTCTTTAATAGAGGGTTTCCCTAAGGGGTAGGCAGGAGAAGGTACATGAGGATGACCTCAGTCCAAAGCAGTTTCTGGTGGTTTGGTGGTCTGGCCAACCTTAGGGTCCTCAGGCTGACTGAGATCTTCATTATCTGATCTACAGATAAGTTGGAGCAAGTCCTGAATTATAGGTTTCTCAAAATATCATAGCTGTCTTGTTAACAATGCACAGGGCAATTATAGTTTCTCTTAGTTAGCTCTAGGATCTATAAATTTCCCAGGAATTCAGGAGAGACAGGCCTGGGAAAGAGAATTGGTTTGGGGAGTAAAGCTTGAGGCACTTTAGCACCCGGTTCTTATATTAGAGTTATATTTTACTTTTCCTCTCTGTCTCCTTTCTACCTATTTCTTCTATGCTACATCAGCACGACAGCAAGCTCTTTGGTCATCTCCAAACAGGTGCCATAATAATCTCCCAATATCTAGATGTTTCACCTTTGATAGGCACCAACATTAGATGCCTGAATTCTTTGTGACATTGTTCCTGGTAACAGAAAAAATTGGAGATTCCCCTAAATGTACGACAATAGGGATTGATTTACCAAATAATGAGACAGCAACATTAGGGAATCTTAATCACTAAAAATGTTTAAAAATATATAGAAAATAAAGAAAATATTTGGGATATAATGGATGAGATAGGCAGTGACAAAAATGATGCATACTAGATTGCAATTTCATACAAATTTTGCATAATTTCAGGCTAAACTATGCAAATTACCACACACAAAGTAGATGTCTTCTCTTTACTCTTTCTCATTGTCTCTTCTTTACTTCCTTTGTAGTATTCATCGCAGTGTGAACTTTTAAAACACCCTGTAGTTATCCCTCTGTATCCACAGGTTCCAAGTCTGCAAATCCAATTAACTGCAGATCGAAAATACTTGGAAAAAAATTGCATCTGTACTGAACATATGCAGAATTTCTTCTTGCAATTATTCCCTAAACAATATAGTATAACAACTATCTACATAGCATTTACATTGTAATAGGTATTATAAGTAATCTAAAGATGATTTAATGTATATGAGAGTACATAGTTTATATGCAAATACTGCATCACATTACATAAGGGACTTGGAATCAATACCAAGGGATGACTCTACTTGTTTAAATTCTCTCTTAACACCAAAATATAAGCTCCTCTAGGGCATGAATAATATTTAATTTGTATCTTCAATGTCTGGTATATAGAGACACTCAGTTAGTATTTAGAGTATTTACGAAATGAATAAATATGTCAGTGACTAATATTGTCTTTAAAATACTTTTTTTTTTAAAATTTCAGAGTGACCTTTCAATAAAACACATAACATGACAGCACTTGTCAAATCCTTACTGAGTGCTGGGTTAACTACTCTATTCATTTCTCATTCCAATATTGCAATAACATTAGAAGGCAGATGCTATTATTATTTTATATTTTATAATCGAGGAAATGGAGACTCAGAAATGCAAAGCACCTTGCTCAGCTGACGAGAGAAACGTATGATTAAAAAGTTTAAGAATGCTTAAGAGTATCAGATGCTTTAGAGAGTTCAAGAACAAAAAAAACATTCCTCATTTCTTCTTGTCTTCCAATGTCCTCATGCTGCTCTTGCTGTCAACAAATACCAAGACATCCTTCTATGATCAAATCATTCCTGCTGTAGAAATCTACTCTATCCTTCAGAACCTCAGTTACTGGTAATTGGGCTGACAAGCTCATCCCTGTGTGCATATATGTCACTGTCAGCATGATTTACATTATGATGAGAGACTATAATGCACCAATAAAAGTGCATTATAAAAAAAAGAAAAATGCAAATCAAAGCCACAGTGAGATAGCACTTCACACCTACTAGGGTGACTATATAATCAGCCCCTCAAATTGAGTTTTGAAGGTGGATACTTAGTCTAGTCTTCTGTCTGAGCCTGTGGAAGCCTGCCTCTTTCATTAGCCTGAATCTCTTTGTCTTAATATCAGATGCTTCTGTCTTGCCTCCCAAAAGTTGCAGGAAGATGTATCATTTCATCATCTCTTACTGAATTATAAAACTCCATCTATAATATAGAAGGCACATTTTGAAAGAATCTTGAGTTCTAGGCAAGGTAGACATGTATAGGTTAAAGCCTTTTCATGTACTAATTATAGCAAAAGAAGTGAACAAACTCTCAGGTTGCAACCATTGTGTGCTCCATTCTCCCAGTGGCTGCAGAGAGTAACAGTCTGCATGGAATTTGTGCTATGATCCTTTCTCTCCACAGTTTTACACGGCCATGTGACCAGTGACTATAAATTCAAATAATTCCCTTTTAATAGTAAATAAGTTCATTTTATCCTCAAATTTATGATGATGATGAAATATTAACATGAGGAGCAAGTGCTTTATGGACCTCTGAATTGCTATTCTGTTTTATTTCAGTAGTGTGTTCTTCTTAAAACACCAATGTGATACCTGCAGCTGTAAAAATTAATGAAATGATACAGCATTTGGGGCTTGAATGCATGGAATATGTGTTATGATTGAAATTGAACAGAAGCACAAATATTAAAAAGTGTAATTTGATTTTCAGAGCCAGAAAAGGAGAAAACATTCTCATCTTTCTGATGTACCTCATATCACTTTGGAGTTAAATGCCTAAATACTTTATTAGGAGAGGTTTTTAGTGTCTAATTAAAACTCAGTCTTCCAGGCATCTCAGCCTTTCTTATAAGTGTCCAAATAAGACTGTGGCATTTTTGAGATTTTTTTTGTGTCAGTGTCCATATATAACTGAGTTGCACACACACGTTGCACTGTTCATCTGGAGCTGTGAGCTGTGCCGCATGATTAAAAGCCATTTTGCAGCCAGGTGTGGTGGAGCATGCCTGTGGTCCCAGTACTTGGGAGGCTGACACAGGAAGATCGCAGGTTCAAGGCCAGCCTCAGCAATCCAGTGATACCGTGTTTCCAACTAAAAAAAATCAAAAGGGCTTGGGATGTAGCTTGGAGGTAGAACGACCCTGGGTCCATTTCCTAGGTCCAAAACACAAAACAAAACAAAAGGATCTCATATGAGTTGGACATCTAGCTCAGTGGTAGAGTGTGTGCTTAGCATGCATGAAGCCCTGTGTTCAACCCCCAGCACCAAATAAAAAGAGTATTTTAAGTGGATACTATATTTTATGAGGTCTCACATGTTTCTGATTTTATGTCAATTTCATTGCCCCATAAGTGTCTCAGGAATATTGACACTCTATTTTTGGTCAGCCAAGATGATTATTAGAGGTTTTGGGGATGCAGGCCAATTGTAAGACAAATTCAGTTCAAGAAGGAAGTTACTTTCTTCAATGAATCAACACCAGTTCTCCGTGCTGATTTATTTTCTGACTAATCCTGCTAATAATAGTATTATTTGCTTCATTTACTTAGTCAGTGTGCCCCCAGAAGAGGAAATAAAAAAATCATAATTATTGAGCAGCTAGAAAATTGTGTTAATCAGGCAATCAGAATGGAAATATTACCAGATGGATATCTTACCTCTCCATGATATGTTAATGACCCTCATCCCCAACCAAGAGTACTGATCACTTATTTTTCTAAGCTCTCAAAAGTCAGTAGCACACAATTTAGTTATGGCTGCTAACCTCCCTCCTCTTCCCCCACGATAACTCGTTTTTCAGGCATTAAGTCAAAGATAGAAGACCTGCTCAGTCTTTTCAGCTTTTACTTTCCCCAATCTATTGTGCTCTCCAAAGTTGTGGAGGAGGGCTTCCTTTCAGAGTTAGGTTGATGGGGATTTAGTACAATTAGTTCCCCAAGGAGCTCTGCCATCTAGACTCGTGGCCTTTTCAACCTTCAGAAATCTCAAATCAATTTAAATAGCCCCAAATTTTATACCTAATGATACACTTTATTGTTTTCTAAGCTTCCAGGAAGGTGAATAACTCTTGTTGCTTCAGTTAAGCTGTAAATAATTCAAGAATGGAGACAGGAAAGGCCAGAGCCAGCTGGGCATGTATGTCCCATAAATGTTACCAGCTTGGTTGACTCGAGCAGGTTCCAAAATCCTATCATATTTAATCAGATTGCTCAATATCTTTTGGGTTAATCTATTAATGGTCTGTTGTCTGCTTTTTGACTCCTATTAATCTTTTCAAATGTCTAGTGATTCTAGTCTGCCCTTCCCTCCCCTTTCTCTTCCTACCACCTCTCAATCATGTTGAATTGGTCATTGAGGAGAAAATACTGTGCTTTAAAAATTAGGGTATTTTATTTTACCAATTTCTAATATTATAACATCAGAGCTATAATTAGAGAACAGATCACTCAAGTCAGTTACTGAGTGCCTACTGTGTGCCATACTCTTGGACTGATATTGCAATGTGAGCTGGTTTTTCAAGCTGCATTACTGATTGCAGCGGCGGCCTCAAAGACTGAAGCATAGGGTCACTTGCTGACAGAATTCTAGAAATCAAAATACATAAAGCCTTGTTCAGAGTCACCATGGTGCCAGTAGTTTTAGTGAGAAGCAGAGAAAGGCAAGCTAGAAGAAAATCAGGAAGGTAGGAATTTGGATCCAGTCCAGAACCAATTTAAAATAGGCAAGGCTGCTTGTGGAGATACTGAAATCCTTAGCATCATATTGAAAACATTTTTCAGAATGTTTCAGAATATAATATAAGTAAATGAAATTGTGATTTTAAGTGGAATTAAGTAGCAGGAGTACATTGCAGAGTGAAGGCTGCCAGAATGTAGGATTTGTGGATCAGTAAAATTAAACAGACTAAATAATTGGAGGACCACCGAAGAGTTGCCAGCTCTGTTTTTGCCAAGTGTCACTAGTACTGTTCTCCCTACTAAAATGCTATGGGATGATGAGGTTCCTACATTGGACCTAAGCCATAATAAAGTTTACTTCAACAAAGGGTGAGGAAACATGTCAAAAAATACCCAAAGAAAAAGCTTATTGTCGACATGTGGATATTACTGGTTGGCATTTCCTTTGTGCAAGAGTCTAACTCTCCTTAACCTTAAGTCCCAGAGTCAGCTTAGCTTCCACCAAGTGACCCAGAGCCAGCGCAGGCAAGAAATTCTATGTAGAGACAGCTGCTTTTGTGACTTACATGGTCCAAGCTATGATTCTCCTGTGTGCTCAGGCTGGTTCTGCCATTGTTGGCAAAGCTCCAACTCCACCCTACACTCTGGTTTCTCTCTGATTCATACTGTGCTTCCTTGAGAGTCATACAAGTACAAAAAGTATTTTATTACAGCTAGAGATATGATAGGTTGTGGTTACTACTTTGTGTGTGTGTGTGTGTGTGTGTGTGTGTGTGTGTGTGTGTGTGTAGTACTACAGATTGAACTCTGGGGACCCAGGGGTCATATCAGTGAGCTATACCCTTGGTCCTTTTTATTTTGAAACAAGGTCCCACCAAGTTGCTGAGGCATGTTACAAACTTGTGATCCTCTGGTCTCAGCCTCCCAAATACTAGAATTATAGGCATGGTTACTACTTTTTAAAAACTTTTTTTTATTATGAAAAATTTAAAGGCTATCCCAGGGTAGAGAATGGATAATGAACCATTAGCTCAAGTTTCAACAAGCTTGATGATAACCTTGGTCAATCCTGCTTTTTCTATATATCCACCCATTTTCCAACCCCTGATGGTTGTGAAGAAATTTCCAAACTTGTCATTTTATCCATTAACATATGAATTACATATCTCTAAAAACAATAGGCTCTTTTTTTAATGCAGCGAATTATGTACCGTTAGTAAACATTAAAATATTAATAATTCCATTATATTGTCAAATATTTAGCTCATATTTGAATGTCCTTGATGGTTTCATAAATGTACTTTTATTTGTGCACTTATTCATTTGTATATTTATGTATACATATGTTTATAGTTTATTCTCTTCAGGCTACAAATAAGTTGTGTGACTTTTTTTTTTTTCTATCAATTTCTCACCAACAGGATTTTCATGATCACAGCTATGCAGCTTTATTTTACATGTTTATCTCTTGAATTTCCAGTAAATTCTGAATTGATCCTAAGAGCTGATCTTTTTTTTTTTTTTTTGCGGTACTAGGGATTGAACTCAGAGGCGTTCTACCTCCGAGGTATACCCCCAGCCCTATTTTTTTTTTTTACTCTTTATTTCGAAACCGGGTCTCACTAAGTTGCGGAATGCCTCACTAGGTAGCTGAGGCTGGCCGCGAACCCGGATCCTCCGGTCTCAGCCTCCCGAATGCTGGGATTACAAGCGTGCGCCACCACGCCCGGCTAGAGCTGATCTTTTTAGATTTTGTTTTTAGCAAATATGTTTTACAGGTAGTGTTATTTCCTTCTCAGAGATGCATGATATCTGGTTTTCTGTTTCTCTTTAATAGTCATTGAAGATTTGGTATTGAGCTATTACTTCATTAACAATGCTGGTATTTTCATTTCTTACGGAGATACAAGAGAATATTAGCCAAGACCCAGTTCGGGGGGCATTTTAAGTTTTCCCACACTTTTTAGCAATTATCCAATAGTTTCATAAGTGTGGTCTCAAGTCTCACACACAAGCAAAGATGGTAAAGGGCAAAGTCATTATCTAAAATCATTTCAGCCAGGCATGATGGCACACACCCATAATCCCAGTACTTGGGAGGCTGAAATAGGAGAATTGCAGGTTCTCAGCAACTTAGTCTCTCAGCGCCTCAGCAAGACTCTGTTTCAAAATAAAAATGGGGGGGGGGGGAGTGGTGCTGCATGTGGGGCTGAGACAGGAGGATCGCAGGCAGGTTCTTAGCCAGCCTCAGCTATTTAGGCCCTCTGTAACTTAGAGCTTGTTTCAAAATACAGAATAAAAAATAGGGCTGGGGGTATAGCTAAGAGGAGGTATAATGTCCCTGGGTTTAATCCTCAGGACCACAAAAAAAAAAAAAAAAAGGCTAGGGTTGTAGCTCAGAGGTAGAATGCCCCTGGATTCAATCTCCAGGACCTAAATAAATAAATCATCTTATGCAATGCAAAGTTATTCAACAACAGATGTAGGAAGAATCTGAAGATTAAAGACAGGGTTTTACATTAAATACATATATCTTTCTGAAAGTCCATCCACACTACCCTAATTTTTTTTTTTTTGATGGACAAGGGACACTGATTTCCCGACTTAGCTCAAGGAACAGGGTGTAGGAACCGTTGTTTAATACCACAGAGGTGGTAAGCATCTGCTAGGTGGTAAAGTGAACCTTTGTCCAGCAAAACTAAGGCAGAGCTCAACTTCAGCTTTGAGCATCTTTTGTCCATGGTATATGCCAAATCACTGCATAGTGGACGTTCTCAATTTGGGTTATTTTTAATTCATTCAATAAACACATATGGAGTACCTATTCTGTGTCATATACTAAGCAGGCACTTGGAATATAAACTGAATTAAAGTATAGAATACAAATATAAAAAAGATTAGTCAAAATGCAGAATGGAGGCAGTATGATGGAGCAATGAAAATGGAAGTTTGGAGACCTGGCATTTATTGTCCTTGCTCAGCTTGCCAAAGAGTTTTATGTCCCTGGGCATTTAGTACCCTTTCCAGTGAATAAGAACAATAAAGCAGATTTGTTTTTTCTCAGATTTATTTTGAAAATGACATATAATGGTGAAAATTACCTGAAGAATCAAAGGTAAACTATGTATTATAAGAAACTACATGGTGATGTTTGTAACTCATGTGAGCTGTGAGTTCTCTCAGTATGTATTCTCACTGTAACAGGCATCATGGATCCTTAATCTTTCTTAAAAGCTTCAAAAAGGGGTTCTTAGACTAATGATTTATTGAAGTAATCTTTGGAAACATTCTTTCCTGGTATCACCATCTACCTATCTCAAGTTGCTGTTGAGAAAACAGCCCTCTGAATACAAAGTAATTAAATAGTTATTTAGGGGTTGAGCCTCCTGTTTACTGGTTCTGTGTTTTCTCCCACTTATTCACACCATCCACCAATAAACCAAAGGTTTATTTTATGTTGGGAACTATGCACATGTGTTGTGCATTTTAATCTCCCAGAGAAGCAGCCCGGTTTTGGAGATTAGACATGGGCAGGAAACAAAGAGCAGATGGCTCCAGAGGATTCTCTCTCTGCTAATCATTTGTCTCGTTTGCCTGACTGCCCTTCCCCACTGCTGCCCTTCTCTCCTTTGACCTTTGTGATTGATCCTCAATCCCCTGTCCTCTTGACACCAGCCTGATGGGACTGATCAAAGTTCCCGTGGTAGCCTTGTGTGTCATTGACCTTGGCCAATCAATCTCACCTTGTATTACCAACTTGCACTTCCTGATGAGAAAGAATAACATAAGTTGAACTGCTTGACCCAGAAACTTGAATTTCGTTCAGCTGTTTTGGCTTATATAGTGTTTTGGAAATCTCAAATTTATATGCCTTTAGTATAAGCTTGTCTTCTACTTTGCTATACACGCCGCCATTGTCTATTGAGTCATAGCAGCCTTCTTGGCATGCCTCTCTGCTCTGCCCCGGAAGGTATTTGAGTTGGCAACTGATAGACTAGCATCTTTAGGCGGTCCTGGGGTCCTGTGGGCAGAGCACGCTAATTTTCGGCTTACCATGAGTCTCTTTTAGATCCAAAGCATAGCCTGTAGCATTTCTCTCAACAGTCAGAATTAAGTACTGATGTGGCCAGGATCAGAGGGTTCTGAATTGTGTGATGTGTCTTGGGGGTTGGGGGGGGGCTCAGAGAGAGTGTGTGGGCAGGTCATGGCAATCCATAAGGGAAAACGCTTCAGAGCAACTGAGTTAAAATGTAGCCCTGGGTGTGCTTGAAAATCTTGAAGTCATAATTTGTATTGGCAGTCTGGTGTTCTGACAGAAAGGCCTAAATTAGCATATGAAGTAGCAATATTTGGTCTAACACAGAAAGGGGGGAGGCACTCTTATCATGTTGCTAAAAGGATTCTCCTGGAAGTGAAACTTTCCAGAGAAGGAGCAAGGACCTGCAGCATTATGCTTTCTGCTTGCCCCAATGTGATTTGTGACCTTTTCACTTGAATTCTCTTCAATACAGGTTGCCAATTTGGCCTGTTCCATCTCCAACAATGAAGAAGGGGTGAAATTAGTTCGCATGGCTGCCACCCAGATTGACAGCCTATGTCCCCAGGTAAGCTTCCTTTACTCCCTTTCTTTATTTTCTTTTTTTTTTTTTTTTTTTTTTTT
>PVLC010013503.1:0-41517 GCA_004027655.1 Graphiurus murinus | reverse complement strand
AAGTAAGGTGCATGGTGATGCCTCCATTGCAGACCTGAACACAGAGGAAGAGCCCCAAACCTCATGGTCTAGAAACAGCTAAGTTATTGAGCAAAACTACCATAATCCTATACGGATGATTTCTTCTGCTAATAAATTATTCTTTCAGCCTGTCCTCAGAGGCTAATGGCTATGTGATGAAAAAATGAAACACAAACTAGCCTGCACAATTGCACTAAAGTAATCTCAACATGATACTAAAAAAAGAATGTGCTTATTATTGCCAGAGAGAAATTTGAATCATTCAACATTTAACTTAATTATACAATGGCACATTATCATTATTAAAGAAAAATAATACTACCTAATATCTGACATGTATGGAGTTTAAATAATTTTATTACCTAGCAATAATATAAATCTTGTTAGAGAATTCTTAAACTATGCCAAAAAGATATGACAAATTAATATATATCCTTGAGTGTTTCAAATTACCATTATACACCATATTACTTAAAGTTTTCACCTGTTTTAAATACCTATAATAAATTCCTGAGTGGTATTTTATTTAACTTCTGACATAAGGAAGGAAAAATAAGATTGTAGTTTCAGATAAATTTTACCATCTCAGAGAAGGTATACAGGTCTGCTATAAAAGAGAAATGACAATAATAACTCTGAATGCTTACTTCATATTATTTCAGCAGGTAATAATTGAGAAATGTATGTGAATGTCACAATAAATTCTCTTACCATGTTTGGGTACACATGGAAAAGCTACAATTTTCAGAAATAAGGGACATTAACGCTTTCACATAATAGGCTGAAAAAATATATACTAGGCATAATGTCTCTTCCCCAATTACAAAATTTAAAGACCGTGGAGAAGGAATGACCAATCAATTTTCTAATCCTGGCCTGGTTCAGCCCCATCAGAGATTCTGAGACCTCTTAATTTTTTAATCTAGTATTTATTTGTATTACTTTTGGAAAATCAAGTTCATTTTATTTGTAAAACCACAGTACTTAGATCTAGTATTTATTACTTTGGAAAATCCAGTTAGTTTCAGTTGTAAAATTATAGTACTTAGAGTGGCTAACAAAAAGTTGCTGGAAGGTAATAATTGGACTATAGAATTTGATTCTTTAATTCTTTTTATACAGAATCCCTTGAATATATGTGTCTGGATTGTAAGTTAGATATAATATCTAATTGTTCAAATCATTCAGACACAAACATGCAATTTCAGTGTCAGGACCAGCAAGTTCCTTTATGCTACCTATATGCTGAAGTTCTTTACTGGCAGAAGTGAAGATTATTCCACTCTTTAAATACATCAAATATCTCAAGTAACTGTTATCCCTCACTCCAAGTCTTCTCTTAGCCAAACTAAATATTCATATTTCCTTTAGCTATTTGTCATATAAGAAGAATTCCATGTTTATCTTCTGGTAAGTACGCTGCCATTTGATAATATTTCTTTTAAAATAGCCAGCCAGAAGCTGAATATAATATTTTATCTATGATATAAACTGATTTGTATGGACTATATTTGAATGCCTATTATATTTCTTGATCCAAAGACAAGAGTAGCTTTAATGCAGCTTAAGACCAACCCAATACCATGTAATATATGCAGATATGAATGTATCACTTTGAGCCAGACTATGATATAGTGTTATAATGCACCAATAAAAGTATGAAAAAAAGATTTATTTTAAAAAGACCAACCCAGTTTTGTTTCATTGTATTCTAGTAGGTATATTGACAGGACAGATTTTGCGCAGCACATTTGTCAATGCAAATCTTGGAAGACTAGTGCTTTTACTCTTGGGTTTGGTTGTTTATTACCTTTGGAACCTTTTGAAGTATTTAAATAGTGAACCAATAAAATGATGCTATGTATTAAAATATTGCCCCTATTTTTTATGTTTAGGAATACAAAAAATACAATCATGCTTTCCCAAATTAAAAGAATATATATATGTATATATATATATATATATGTAAACTGACAAAAGGAAGTTTCTTTAGCATAATATATATATATGTATATATATTGCTTATTATATTTCAAAGAAGTCAAGTGAATCTGTGAGAGATTTGGTTAAAATACATTCTAAAATTTTAAAACATTCAGGAAAATGGAAATAAACCCCACCTTCTCACCCTGCATAAAAGTCAACTCAAGGTGGATCAAAGACCTGGAAGTCAGGCCAGAGACTTTGCAGCTATGTGAAGAGGGCACAGGCCCAACATTTCAACACATAGGCACTGGTAAAAACTTTCTCAACAAGACCCCAAAAGCACAAACAACTCAAAGGAAAATCAATACATGGGATTGCATTAAACTGAAGAGCTTCTGTGCAGCAAAGAAAACTATCAAGAACCTCAACAGAGAGCCCATAGAGTGGAAGAAAATTTTTGCCAGCTACTGTTCTGATAGAGGGCTAATATCTAGGATATACAGAGAACTCAGGAAAATAACATCTAAGAAAACAAATAACCCAATCAAAAAATGGGCAAAGGATCTAAATAGACATCTCACAAAAGAAGAAATACAAATGGCCAATAAATGTATGAGGAAATGTTCCACATCATTAGCAATCAGAGAGATGCAAATCAAAACTACTTTGAGATTTCACCTAACTCCAATCAGAATGACAATCATCAAGAACACAAACAACAACAAATGTTGGCGAGGGTGTGGAGAAGTGGGAATCCTAATACATTGTTGGTGGGATTGCAAATTAGTGCAACCACTTTGGAAAACAGTATGGAGGATCCTCAGATGAATGAGAATGAACCTACTATATGATCCAGCTATACCACTTCTGGGTATCTACCCAAAAGAATGGAAACCAAACTATCAGACCAATGCATGTGTATCTATGTTTATAGCTGCACAATTCACAATTGCCAAACTATGGTAACAGCAAAGATGTCCAATGACAGATGAATGGATTACAAAACTATGGGATATATACACAATGGAATTTTACTCAGCCATAAAGAAGAACAAAATCATGTTATTTGCAGGGAAATGGATACAACTAGAAAACATTATGTTAAGTGAGATTAGTCAGTCACAAAGAGTAAAAACGCATATGTTCCCCCTAATATGCAGATGCTAGGGAGAAGATGGGGCATAAGAGGGACTCCAGATGAAAAAGAAGAAACCCTAGATAAGCAAAGAAGTTGACTTAACTGAAGGTGATGGACGGGTGGGGGGGACACCCTAATGCACATGATGTACTTTCATAAATATATCAAAGTCAATCACTAAACTGAACTTGAGAAGGAGGGAGGACGAGGGAATGGGATGGGAATTGGGGAAAGGGTTAAATGAGAAATGCATGCATATATGCCTTTATCAACTTGTACCTAATAAAGATGTATGATTACAATGTACCAATTAATATATAAGAAAACTCAATTCATTCAAATTCAAATTCTGAGTGTTTTGTATAATTCTCCTAGAACATTTTTTTTACATTTTTAGTTTAATATTATTATTATTGGTGCATTGTAATTATTTCCATGTTTATACCAACTCAATTCATGACAGTCAAAGCATGGAACCAGTCGAGGTGTTCATCAGCAGACAAATTATGGTATATATGCACAATGGAATTCTACTTGGTCATAAAAAAAAAACCACAATTATGTGATTGCAGGAAAATGGATGAAACTCCTAAAACATTTAATAGCATCATCCTACTGACACTTCATGCTTACACAAAACACACAAAATAAAAATATGAATACCAAGGTGCTTCTTATAACTGATTTTTAAAGCTACATGTTAAAAAAGAAAGTAAGAAGAACAAACAAAAATAACAAGGTTTTAGGCTTCATTCTATAAAACAAATTGCTAGGAGAAATTCAGTATGAAGGTAAATACGTGGCCTATACCATAGTATACAAGTTCCACACCTTTTTACATGGTCCTAAAAGCTGAAAATTAAGTCCTTTGACGTTTATTTCATTAAAATTATTTCCCAGCAAAGTTATTTCAAACTGCAGGATAGATTTTCTGAGCTTTAACCATCATCCTTTCTATTTTTTTCCCATAATCTCCACTTTACCTTTTAAATCCTCACTTATTCCACACATTTCTTAGTCTTTTAAGTGCACAAAATGAGTAAGTGGCAAAGCCCAGAGGGTGGATTTGGTTATTAAATTTAAAACGAATCTAAAGCAACTGTAGTAATTAATAGTCAATAAAGTATTGCCAAATAAAATTAATGTAGGCACTGTTTTTTGGTTTTATTGGAGTTTTCTTTTTTTTTTTTTTTTTTTTGCAGTACTGGGGATTGAACTCAGGGGTGTTCTACCTTCGAGCTATACCCTCAGCCTTATTTTTTATTCTTTATTTTGAAACCAGATCTCACTAAGTTGCGGAGTGCCTCACTACGTAGCTGAGGCTGGCCGCGAACCCGTATCCTCCGATCTCAGCCTCCCAAATGCTGGGATTACAAGTGTGAGCTACCATGCCCGGCTGGCACTGTTCTATATTTTTAAAAAAATATTGCCCCAAAACAAATTTCCTTGATAGAAATATTACCATCTCCAAATCAAGTACAAATCACAAATTGTATTAGAGAAAGTATTTCTATAAAGCAAGTTAAGATTGAATTAAGTCAAAGTGATTAATTTGCTTGTGGGTTATAGCTAAATTTAAAAATCTATAAACCTAAGTATGTAGAAAAGATACAAGGAAATCACAGTAATTGGGCCAAAAGTTTGCTCTCTTATTGGATGCAACGCATCATTAAATTCAATTGTATATGGAACTAAAAAAAAATAGCTGTTTTAAAACTAACACAGAAGAGAAGCATTAAAATAGACACTGAGCTTCATATACATATATATTCATATTTAAATTTGATAAAAACCTCCATTAATAAAATATCTGAAAGAACCCATCAAAGAAATGTGTAATAAGAAACATATGGTAACTAAAGTTGGGCATGGTGGCACATGTTTGTAATCCCAGTACTTGGGACACTGAGACAGGAGGATCGTGGGTTCACAGCCAGTCTCAACTACTTAGTGAGGCCCTCTGTAACTTAGTGAGACCCCATTTCAAAATAAATAATAAAAGATAGGGCTAGGAGTATAGCTCAGAGATAGAATGCCCTTGAGTCCAAATCTCAGTGCCACAAAACAAAGAAACAAATAAATAAACAAAACATATGGTAAGAGAAAATATTTGGCTTATTGAGAAATAGAGGAAATATTGAATAATTGATAAAATTCAAATCCTCTCTACTAAAATTACATCCTGAAGTACATTCATCATTCTAAGATTATGACTACAACAGAATTTATATGATTATTGTCATCAACCTTTCATTTTATTGTTTTCATATTTATATTTTAACAGTTCCAATCAATTAGACTCATCAAACACCTATACATGAATATATGATTGATTAGATAGATAGCTTTATTACAAAACCTATGTGTGCTCATCAATTGCCGTGTTGAGCACACACATAGAGAAAAAAGGTGGAAGCCTGGGCCAGTCAGGTGGATGTTACGGTAACTCAGGTAGAGTATGATGGTGAACTAGACTAGGAGGTAGCAATGGCGGTGATGAGAACTGGGGGTAGAGCCAAAAGAATTTCATTCAAGTTTAAATAGAAGCGGCTTTCTTCTGAATAACTAAAGGGGGTGGAGTTTCCATTAATTGCACTGGGGAAGAATGACTATAGGATTGTTTTTTAGGAGATGATTAGGAGCTTTATTTTGGACAAGTTCACTGAACATGAATAGGAAGTTACACAAGAGAGTGTAAACAGGTCCAAGATGAGCAGGTACATTTGAGTGTTGTTAGCATACGTTTTTAAAGTTATAAGACTGAATGATATCACTGAAAGAGTGAATATAAACAGAAAGGGGAAGAGGCACAAGGACTGAGCGCCAAGATAGCCCCAAATGTCTGTCCTTGGTCAAACTGATTTTGAGAATGCTCTATCTATTTACACATCTTCCAGAATTAGTCAATAAAGCCAGTCACTGTAGACTTTACTAAGATTGGACACTTATCCTTTTTAATTTGACATTAAAAATGGTTTTAATGTTTTGTTTTTTTAATGTTTTAATTTTTTATTCTATTACAAATAAAAATAGGCTTTTGTATATTTATTAGTGGTTTACATTTTTATCCCTATAAGTTCCTCATATATTCAGTTCATTTTTCTTCCTGAACATTTTAATTCCTGTTAATTTGTAAGATACATTACATATTAAAGTAATTAACAGTTCACTTGTGATATCTGTTGCAAATCTTTTATCTCATTTTCATAGTTGTTTTGGCATGAGGAGTTTTATATTTTATAGCCAAATCTCTTAACCAGTTATATTATATATTGCATTACTTTAACATGTTATAAGTTAAATATATCTAAATTTTTTATAATAAATAATAATTTATGGGTTTTTTATTTTTTACATTTGACTCTTAGTTCTTATGATATTAATGTTAGGCCACATAAATATTTTCTTACATTTGTTTCATTTTATAATCATATTAAATAATATATCAATTCTAGTCTTGGTTTTTATCTTTTACTTTATATTAAATTCTTATTTACAGTGAAATCTAATTCTTAGATATTTATTCCCTCTCATTGCTTTTGTTACTAATTATTTTGTCTATACCTTAATACTTTATTATTACATTTTACAGTTATATGTTATGTATATACTATTTGTTAAATAAATAAGTGACTAACAGCCATATGCGTCCTCCACTCTTATTAGGTTCTCTATACCATTTTTTTCTTTTCTTTGTTTTCTTCTTATTCAGTATAGCATATAGTGTGTAGTGTAAAAAGAATCTTTAAATTCAGCCTCTTTGAGGATGTAATTACTGTGAAGACCTGTACCGTTTGCAGGCCAGAATTTGGCATATGTCTTTTCTTCCTTATGTTTACTTATAGTACTATTAATAACCCTAGTTTTTAGCATCTGGGTAGGTAGTTTCTTAACAGACTGAAAGTGTCAGTAGTCATGGAATATGTTTTATATATATGCAACAAAACTTCTATACTTGTCATGGGTAGTTAAATCTGCTTTTCCCATCAACCAAAAAAAACCCTCCAACTGTATTTTGGTGCCTGCTATGCAGTGTCCCTATAATTCCCCCACCCCCACTTCCCATCCTCTTGTAATTACTATTCTACATTAAAATTGACATTTTCAGCTTCCACATATGAGAGAGAACATGTGGTGTTTGTCTTTCTGTATTTAGCTTATTTCACTTAACATAAAGTCCTCCAGTTTTACCCATTTTGCTTCATGTGACAGGATTTCATATTTTTATATGGCTGAATAATAACCCACTGTATATAAGTAAAACATTTTTCTTTATCCATTCATCTGTCAACACTTTAGTTGGTATGATATCTTGGTTACTGTGAACAGTGCTGCTATAAACATGGGAATGCAAGTATCTCTTTGCTATGTTGATTTAACTTCATATCATACATAGCCAGAAGCGGAATAGCCATATCCTATGATAGATCTGGTTTTAGTTTTTTTTTTTGAGGAACTTCCATACTTTTCTCCAAAATGGCTATGCTAATTTGCATTCCCTCCAACAGTGTATAAGATTCCCTTCCTCCACATCTTTATTAGAATATGTACTTCTTCTGCTTGATAATTGTCATTCTAACAAGGGTCAGGTTGAAATCTCACTGTTGTTTTGATTTGCATTTTCTTTGACACCTAGTGGCACCGAGCATTTTTTATATATTTATTGGCCATTTGTATTTCTTCCTCTGAGAAATGCCTATTCAGGTCATTTGCACAATTCCTTAGAAGGCAGGTGTCCCATTGTTCCACACATGGTAGGCTGACCACAGTTCACAACAGCTTATTATATATTTCATGAAGAACAAGTTATGTTTTTTCTTTGCCTACTTAGAAAAGTATGTTAAATGTAATAATCATGCATAATTATGGGGCATAGTATATCAGTATATCTATACAGTGTTTTCAGAGACCCAAATATCATTATTTTGTCTGCTTCATGAGCACATGAGCAACTAACTTCTATGCATAGAAGCTGTTGCAATTAATTACCTGGGTATAGATTTTTTTTGTTTGCATGACAAATTAATCCTGAGAAATAAATCACAGTTCATTTATATTTTTGGAACAGCTATGAGATTTTAGTGGCTTTTTGTAAACTATGAACAAGAAAATATTAGCCTTCTTTGAAAGAATGAAAAGACTAACACTTTTCCATAGAAGATATATCTGTTATTTTCTTATCCAAAAACTAATCCATTTAATATTTTAAATATCTCTTTAAAATGTTTTACTTTAATTACTTGCTTTTAATATTATTCTTTCCATGTTTTGCCTACTACTCCATTTTCCCTGCTACTCTACTAATCAGAAGTACATTTCTGTAACCACAAATGATGAATAAGAAAGCCAAAAATAAAATTAAAATAGTAATTGTGCATGGTGGGGCATGCTCATAATCCCAGTACTTGGGAGGCTGAGACCAGAGGATCCAAGTTCGTGGCCAGCCTCAGCTACTTAATGAGGCCCTCTGCAATTTAGTGAGACCCTATTTCAAAATAAAGAATAAAAAATAGGGCTGGGGGTGTAGCTCAGATATTGAATGTCCCTGGGTTCAATCCCCAGTACCGCCAAAAGAAAAAAAAAACAGAGAAAAAGTAAAATAAATAAAATAAATAGTAGGATCTAGAAATTGTTCCCTGCCACACAGCATGGGCCTTTGGAACACACTCTATGCCTGTGTGCGACAACCTATGTCTTGAATCCAAAAGTTGAGGATGTCCTCAGAGGGAGGCTTGAGAAGTAGCTAGTCAGCTCCATTTCTGAACCAACCCAGAACCTGGGAATATAGAGAACAAAATCTGCTATGTGGCATAGACCCTGAACCAGGCCTCTTTCTAATAGATTAAAAAAAAAAAAGCCATTATTACATCTTTCACTGATGTTTTCCACTAGTTGCCATCTGACCCCTCTACAATTTCTGGAATGAAAACATCTTGCTGAGACAGTGATTGACAAGGCTAGGGCTGCCTCTTGGTCTTTGGCTTCAGTGTTACTGAGTGTGGATTTTGAAGGACTTTGTGAATTTGAGAACTCTGACTCTTACTCTCACCTTTGCCCTGCTGAAGTTCCTATTTCTTCTTTGGATACTTTTCGGGTTAACCATATATTGGCTCAGGTATATATTAATCAAGCTCCATAGAAAGGCAGTCTGTGCTTTTTTCCTTCTGTGGTCATGTATACCATTAAGTGGCCATTTAACTGTAACATTTATACTGCATCTTGTAAAATCTTGAAAGAAAAGTGGGTCTCACCCCTTTCATAATTCATCCATATCATCATCCTGATCATCTCACCTGAGCTCCCTCAAAAGCTTCTCTCCCCACTCCCTACACTTTCCCCCTGCATGACCTGAGTAACACCTGCTCTGGCTTACAGATATTTCATTATTTTATGAAATTCTCCTAACTAAACACCTATTTTGGTTCTTCTCTCTCTCTCTCTCTCTCTCTCTCTCTCTCTCTCTCTCTCTCTCTCTCTCTCTGACATTGAAAACTGCTTATTGAGCAATTCTTAGAGGGAAAAAAAAGTCTATAAGGTTAAAAAATATTGAGAGAAATGACATAGAAGGCAGTGTGCCAATCGAGTATCAAATGTTAAAAATCAGCACCTAAAAAGAATAGTCTCCACTAACACTATAAGAAGGACTGAAGGTCCTTCTTTACTCCAATACAAGACAGGTGGGAAAAGTATACAGCATTTCTGTGAAACGTCAAGGGAGAAATGAGAGATATCAGATGATTGGGGAGGGATACACCCCTTTTATAGATGTATGCAAGGCAAAGTGAAAAATAATGACAAGTTAATTTATGAAACATATGAAAAGAGGGAGAAATCTAATTGAAGGATAGCACAGAAGATTTGAAAGTTTTTCATTTATAACAGAAAAGTTTCTTTCAAATAGAAATGCAGCAAATTACTTTGAGTGGTAATGAGAGTGTTTTAGGGAAATGGAATAATTAGTTGTTTTCTGGAACTCAGTTTTCTAAATTGAGTATCATGACTAATTGATGATGAATGGCTGAGTGCTCCAAGCACTCGATAAATATGATTGATTGAAATATCACTTAAAAATACAGAGTAATGTTTATAAAGCAATCACACAAACATGTGAGAAAACTACATGCATCTCCAGATCCTACTGAAATAGAAAATAAACAATAATAATAGCTCATACCTTCTCTGTGTCAATGCCTTTTGACATGGACCATGTGGAGACAATATAATCCATGACTCGTTCACTAAGCCCTTTGGGGACCTGATAGAGTTTCAGAAAGTCCCGAACATTATTCAGCATCTCATGGTATCGGTTGGTGTTAGCATACATTTGCTGGAAAATTGTGGTAACATTTCCAAAAATAGTTGCATAAAGAAGAGCTGGAAAAGAAGAAATGATGGAAATTAAACACATATCCCAAGCGAGCAAAAGTATGAAACTGACAAAATTGGTGAATATTTGACAGAGATTTCTTTATAAATTTACAGAGGTTAATGCGTGAGAATAGCGTCTGGCACCTGGTATGAATTCAGGAGATGTTACCTTCAAAGTATGAAAAACATGATTTTACAAGCGTGTACCACTCTAATCAACCTGACAAACTGTGAGAGTGGTTAAAATATTTTACAAATAATCAGATCATCCAAAGTTATCATTTTTCCTAAGAAATTCTAGCCTTATGATTACAGTTATCCTCCAGCCTTGTCCTGAAGGAAGGTAATCCTCTTAAAATTTCCCACGGATTGATGGTCTAGCTGAGAAACATGGATTCTTTCTTACCATGGACTCTTTCCAGCTTTTGGAATACGTCTCTGGTTATAAATATTTTTGACAGAACATCAGAAATATAGGGAATGGAGACAAATTGAAGTGTCCATTTTTAGAAGCTTCCAGAGATAAGTAGGTTTGGAATTTAAAACTGAAACAAAACTTTGGGAGTGTCTGGAGATATTAAACTCATGTCAGTATTCCAGTCTTTGTGAGTTTTTTGATTCCATCATTTTGTGAATAAAGACTGTTTGCTGAGCATTATTATTTATCTACAGAGGATGATGACTGGGAGTGACTGCTATCCCCCTTCTAAGTCCATAATTAGCCAACTCTTCTTTCTCCCAATATGATCAGGCTACTAATACTGACCTGCTGAGGTAAAACTTTAAAAAAGTGGTTGTTTAGCCCAAACTGAATATCCATCTAGTCTCTAATCATAGACCATCCCAGCCTGCCCTGGTCCACTAGTTGCACTTCCTTATTAGCAAGAAGCCCTGTTAAAAAGGGGAAAGTACTTTATTCACCACAATGTTCAGTAAACACAGTGTTTAGTAACCACCAGCATCCTTTGAACACCAACCCCCCCCCCCCAAAGCAGAGTATCAGGCAGTGGAGCTTTCCATCCTGCATCCTCCAATCACTTGAAAAATGACTCCTCTAAACAGAGCATGGGCTGTTTCACTGTGCAGTTTTGCCAACCAAATCCCATTTGATGAAAGTGCCATAAAATCAAGAGAGTGAAGCAACTTAGGATCCTTAATATATGGTTTTGGGGAAATCAGTTGTTCTCCTTTGAGTATAATAAATTTTAATTTCACAACAGAAAGCTATTATTATTTTTACATTTTTGTCTGTGCATTGTAATTTATACATCATAGTGAGGTTCAAAGTGATACAAACAAACATGTACACGGCATTTTTTTTCCCTTCTGGATCTCATTACACTCTCTCTCTCTCTCACCCCCCCATTCATGTTAGTGAGATTGGTAGTGATAACCTTCATATACGGACGTAACATTATTGAACTGTTTCCTTCATCAGTTCTTCTTTTACCCCTTTCCACTTCCCTCTCCCAATCCCTTTTCACCATTCTTCTGATCTTTCTCCTCATTTATCTGAAGTCCTCCTTATTTCCTATTTTCTCTCCAGCTCCTATGTATGAGACAAAACATATGACTCTTGAGTTTCTAAGACTGGCTAAAATCCCCAGTTCCATCTATTTTCCTGAAAATGACAAAATTTTGTTCTTCTTTATGGATGAGTAAAGTTCTATTTTGTGTATAGACTACTTTTTTGTATTCCATTCGTCTAACAGACATGTAGGTTGGTTCCATAATTTGGCTATTGTGAATTGTACTGCTATAAGCATGAATGTATATATCACTCTAGTATCCTGAGTTTAATTGTTTTGGAAAGATACTGAGAAGTCGTATAGCTGGATCATTATTATTTTGTAAACATGTGTTCAGTTTTTCTGCTGTTATTTAGGGATTTTGATGCCAGTGCAGAATAATTTTTAAGATGTTATTTTGTTAAAACTAAGGAGAAATACACTTGAACATTTCTCAACTGGGTCTTTAGGTCTTTGAATATTCATATTTAAAAACAAAAACAAATGTGCAAGTAATCACAGACTTAACATTCCTATTTCACCACCATTGATATTAAGAAAGACAAATATAGAAATAATGTGAATGAATTAATGATAGATGAGTCATCTAACAAATACAGAATTTCCTGACTTCAGAAAAGAGAAATAATAACTTATGTTTTAAAATAATAAACTTTTAAGGGTTAATGAAATGCTTCAATCATGTTTTATAAGTTTCCAATTATTAAAATTTTAATTAATATCACAGAACCATCTATGAATTTGATAATATGCTTGCAATTGTCTATGTTTGAAAAATGTCTTTTCTGCCTTTTAGTTTAACAAATTTCCACACTGAAGGGGATCAAGATGGCTATCATGTCTCCCACAGAAACATCAGTCTGAAGAGCTATCCACACTCAAAACTACCTTTGCAGAAGCTAAAGAAACCAGGTGAGAGGTCACACCACCTGGGTTTAGCATAATACTAGAAAAAGAGGCATGGCATCAAAGAAGGTGGAAAGGAGAGTTTCCTGAGACACTACTCCACAACTCCAAGCAGTGCAGTATGGAGAGGGAATTAAGTCCAGCCTTAGATTTAGAACTCAATGCCAGGCTTACCAAGGTGAAAACAAACTCTGTGGAGCCCCAGGGCTCTTACCACATGACCAGTGCTCACAGTCTGAGCCTCTTGACCCATGGTAGTGTGGCTTCCAAAAACTGCTTCCACCCTCCCTTCTCAACCTTAGGCAGCATTGTGTGGGAAAATATTCCATCTCTCACAGGGTAGGACAGGGAATTAAATGCAGAACTTTGCCAGGAAACTCAGTTTCCAACTGGTGAAGCCCAACGCTGGACAAATACCAACAGCCCCTTTGCCAAGACCAGTGTATACAGACAAAGCCTCTGGATGTGTCCTGGTATGAGGCAGACCCTGGCCATGGTGGGACATACTTATGTTCTGACCAACATTACCACTGGCTGGCTGCAGAGGTCTCGAGCCATGCATGCACTACAGCAGCATGCAGGTCATAGCATCATGGGCCCTGGCCCTGCCCTTTGCTGCACTGGGCTCCACAGTCTGTGAGCTCTCAATACAACCCAGCATGGTGGCATTGATGGCCACTGCCCACCTCACCCCTCACTCAAGCCCAGGCTGCACAACATGGAGAGTAAGTATCTGGGGGAAAAAGAAGTAGGTAACTTTCAAGTTGCAAAAGAGCCTATAGCCAGTCTCTCCACAGTGAGGCCCAGTATCAGGCAGAATCCTGTTGCTTCTGGCCAGAGGTCAAGATGAAATGTCTGGGCTTACCCTGGCCCCAGATAGACACATGCAGAAATGAACTATCCATTTTTTTAAATTAATTGCCCTTTCTTTTCTTTTTTTTTTCAAGCTTTTCATATTTAGAATCTTAGTCACACACCAGTAAAATGTCTTATTTAAAAAGTTTATATTTCTCTTATTAACACAAAAGGACTATTTTGGAAATTATTACGGTAGATTACATATGGCTGCAAATTACCTGACATCCCTTCCATTGAGAGGTAGTTTATATCCTTTCCTCTTGAATCTGGGCATATCCCATGATGCTCAACCAATGGAATGTGGTAACCACGACTAGTTCCATAACTGTGTAACAGCATCTGGGCTCAGGCCTTAAGAACTAAACTTTCAATTCCTCACCATTTGAATATCTGCTCTTAGAATTTAGTTTCTGTACTGTGAGAAAGCCCCAGTATTTTTCTACATATGCCTTCATGTAGAGGAATAAAGACTATTGGTCAAGAGCCTTGGCTGAACTCTCAGATATGTCCTGGCCTTGGACTGAGCAATCTGAAATATTGATATGCTTATTCATTTCTGATAACACTTAAGACTATGTAGTTGGTTCAACTATCACCCACTCATATTGATGAGATTCAAGTTATGACTGAGAATGTTCCATCAATCTGTTCTTGTATGTACAGCACATATTTTGACAGCATCAGCTTACCAGTTATCTGGCGAAGCCAATTAAGAAATAGATTTATCTGGCCTATTCAAGCCATCTGATTTTATATCACATGAGCTAGAAATAGTCATGTCCTCCTAACTCTGCATAAATTGTGGATTCATGAGTATAATAAATGGTGGCTAGTATTTCAGCCCTTAAGTATTATTGGTTCTTCAACTATAATGAATAAACTATGATAAAACAGTGATTCTCAATTGGGTAGAGGACCTAGAACAGGAGGACAGTGAGTCCTTTATGACACATACCACAGCCCAAAGTATATTTTGGAAAAATTTGTGACATTTAATGTGATTTCATACTTTAAAATTAAAATACCTATTATTTTTATGATATAAACATTGAAGTCATGAAATGAATCTTTAATATTTTCAAAATGAGGCTAGGTTTAAAGATTGGAAAGTGTTACTATAACTATTCACAGATGTTAATTATTCATTTAAGAACCATTAAATTCAGTAAATATTTATTGAATACTTATTATATACTAGCCACTCTATTAGCCACTAGGGATACAGTGATTTTTAAAAAGATAGACATAATCTTCATCTTCAAATACTATCTATTATTTCCTATAAAAGAGTATTAGTCTTTATCCCAAATCTCATTCTTTGAAAGAAGGCTAATAGTTTCTTGTTGATAGTTTACAAAAAACCACTAAAATCTAATAGCTGTTCCAAGGATATAAATGAACTGTGGTTTATTACTCAGGATTACATAATTTGTCATGCAAACAAAGAATCTATATTCAAGTAATTAATTGCAACAGCTTCCATGCATATGAGGTAGTTGCTCATGAAGCAGACAAAATAATGATATTTAGGTCTCTAAAAACATCACGTTCTCCAGTCATTTTGTTTTGTTTGTTCATTAGGTCGAGCTGCATCCATTCATATCATTAACAATCATTTCTTTTTAGTCTTTTTGTGCCTATTTATAATTACATGCAACATATGTTTTTCCTAATTGTCTTCCATGTATAAATTTTGGCAAGTGGCCACTGGATTTAGGCTGAGCAGTCAAAAATACTGATATGGGAAAACATTTCTGGTGACCCTCAGGACCACATAAGTAGATGGATCATCCTTTTCCTTTTTAGAGATATTCACTAATCTCCACCTTTAGTAATGATATTTAAGTTGCAGAAGGAAAGTGTTCCATTAATCTATGATTATCTGTGCAGCACACAGCTTGGTAAAGCATTTGAAGTGGCTCCAGTTGCCTCAGAACAAGCTGCAGCAGCTGAGCTTCAGAAACCTCCAGTTTCAAAGCCACTATCCTCCCACACCTCTTATAGCAGCTCCTGGTTTCCCTGAATGCTCTTCTGCAAGGACCCAAATATGTAGGCACCCTCTAGGCAACCACAGATGAGCCAGGCACTTTCTTTTCTAGTCTTCATTTAATCTACACCTTGTTCCACCTAGTATCTACACTAGGTCAATTATCCTGCCAGAAGTGAATATGATTAATTGCTTTATGTTAAGTTCAATTAATATTGAAAACTATTCAAAACAGTATTCCTATCAGGGATTCCGGAACTTTGAGAGAGGATTCCAAGTAACACAATGAGATGATTAAATTACTCCCTATGTGAATTAACTCCACTAGTGAGATAAGTTAGGACACAGAAGGGACCATTTTTTAGAACTTATCAAATTTTAGCAAAATGTTAGAGCTGTGATTACTGTAAAAACTGACTTTGCCAAAATAGTCTCAACAATTGCATATCAATGATTATTGATATTATTTCCTATATATCCTAAAGATTGATTTAATCATAATAAGATAATCATGAACTTTCATTAATCAATTACTAAGATTACATCAAAGATGGAAGAAAGGATAGGAAGAAGATGAATGGAAAGATGTGGGAAGATTACTAATGCAAACAACAAACCCTGAGAAACTAAAAGTAAAAACAAAAAATCAAAATACCAAGATAAACTGGGCACAGTGGCATGTGTCTGTAATACCAGCACTTGGGAGGCTGAGGCAGGGAATCTCTGGAGCCTGGGAGATCAGCCTGGGCAACATAATGAGAATCTTGTCTCAAGAGGAAAGAAAAGAAGGAAGGAAGAGAGAAAAAGAGGAAAGAAAGGAAGGTTGGAAGGACAGGAGGGAGGGATGAGAGGGGAGGAGGAGGAAAAGGGGAGAAAAGAACAAAATATCAAGATAGTTTGGTCTCCACTTTATTCTTCTCTGAAAATTATATCCTACATGCCAGGTAAATCCATTTTTTATCCTCCTTAATCCAGCACAATTCATTTAGACTTCTACTAAAATTAGTATACTCATTTTTCTTATAGAAGTTTTGTAATTTGGATAAAAACTAGTTGGGCAATATAGAACAATACCTCTGAGATAAGTAGAACAATAGTAGATGCTCAGTGAATACTGGTATCATTTCAGGCTCATTTCTTATGGGTTACACAATAGACCCCAAATGTGTCAACTGTCAGGTACCCAGAGACAGCCAGAGATTAAAATGTTTTATTATCTTTAGAAGCGCCTAGCTCTGCCTTAGTGCCCATCTCTTCCCTTCCTCTAGTATATCTCACACTAACCTATGAGTGTGAGCCCACCCCATTTCTTATGACATCCCACCCTCCTTGGCTATGCACTTGCTCAGCTAATACAGCTACAGCATCTAACTTGGACAGGAACACACACACACACACACACACACACACACACACACACACACACACATATTTTGGAGGAGAGCTGTCTTAGGCTTGAACTTGTGGTCACAGAACCACAAGTTCAAGTAATCACACTGCTATCTATGCCAGTGTTGGACACTGACCACTCTTCTCCAGATTTCTGAGGACTTTTAAGCCCAGTTTGGAAAGAAGCAGACGAAAGGGAAAAGTAAGGGAGACTTGAAAGACTGCATAGCAGGAGATTGCTGTCAATGCACAGCTACTCAGAGAGTGCCAAAAGGAAACAGATACTTTTAGTTTGATGTTATGTTTTTCAAAAGTCATAGTTACAAAGAAAAACTCAAGCCAGCTGAATACCAATGGCTAAAGGAAAATAAAATAAGTCTGTATCAAGTGATGCAGAACTGGGCAAGGATGGGCACAGCACACAACTTTATCTTCTCAAAGAACAGAAAACCAACTTGGAAAAGACAGCGTGACTGACATTTCTGTTTGCAACTGAGGATATTATTTGCTGCTATTTTTATATACTTTGTTGCTATCTTATATACTTTGTTGGTGCATTATAATTATACATCATGGTGAGGTTCAAAGTGATAAACAGGTGCATATACACATGATTTGGTGCTTTTTCTGCAGTGTCCCACTCCACAGCCACCTCCACCCCCTCCATAATTGTTAGTGAGATGAATATGATATATGGACATATATGGACATAGTAGTGTTCAAACTGTTTTATTCCTCAATTCTCCTTTTCGTCCTCCCTATCTCCCATCCCATATCCTCTTTTACTATTCTGTTGGTCTCTCTCCTCACTTATCTGAAATCCTTTTTGTTTACTATTTTCTCTCTAGCTTCCACAGAAAGAAAACATACAACCTTCACGTTCTGAGACTGGCTAACCTCACTTAGCATAATATTCCCCATTTTACTGAAAATGATATAATTTTGTTCTTCTTTATGGCTGAATAAAATCCAGTGTGTATATAGAACATTTTCTTTATCCATTCATCTGTTGACACCTGGATTGGTTCCATAACTTGGATATTGCAAATTGTACTGCCATAAACTGTTGGTAGGAATATAAATTGGTACAGCCATTATGAAAGAATGGAATTTCCTCAAAAAAAGTAAAAATAGTTGTTTCATTACATTTTAACTCCTATATATATGTTAATATATTTTGCTATAAACATAATGAAGTATTAAAGGTAATTATCTCTTACATTCTTCTGGATACATAAAAATAGAAGTTGAATTAAACTTAAAATGGTCTCCTTATATAGTAAAGTAAAAAGCAAGTACACAAGAATCATCATAGATCAAATATGAGTAGAACAATTGGAAGCAAAGAAAGGCAACAACAAAAAAATTACTAAGGGGGTAAAATGACAAAGACTATACCTAGAGTGGAAATTATCTGCTAATCTATTCCAAATATAATAGAACCTGAGACATCAATTGTTGAATCACGAGTGTATGAAAATAAAAATTCATAATTTTGTAGATAAAAATTCCATCATACATTAATCAGGAAGAAATGGCTGTAACAACTATAGATTAAAAGTTTACATATACTATTTGGCCCAGTTATTTCATTTCTTAGAAAGTAAACTATAGCCTTATGAAATTAGTGCACAAAATGTTCATCAAAAATCTTGTTTATAATATGAAAAAAAGTAAAATGTTCCAAAATAAAGGTTGGGAGATGCAAATGAGGACACATTAGTACAATTGAAAATTAGCCATTAAGATGATAATGGGAATCTCTGGGCATAGATATGAAAATTTAATGGCACATTTTTGATAGAAAATTGTTACTTAATTGTTTGGATATACTTTTTATATGTATCTACAAATACATAGAGGAGGCTGATTTGTACACAGAATCATGACTATAAACACATTTATAAAATATTAACAGTTGTTATCTTTAAGCAATTAGATTTCTGGTGATTTTTTGTTTTAAAAAAATTAAAGTTTAAAAACACCTCAGAGTTTTTTATATAAGTTTTTAAACTAGGCATGCACCTTTTTATGAAAAAGATTACTATAACATATAATTATATTTTTAGAAAAGTAGTAACTATACATTTCTTTAAAGAACAACAAGGTCAATTCCCAGGAGACATATTCTTGGAATGGCATTAAGAAACCTGATTGTGATAACAATGATTGCAAACTTTTCTTAGTACTTATTATAAGCTTTATGCACATTATCTCTTCAAATCCAAATGATAACACCAAGTTACCATCTTATCCTCATTGTAAATATAAGGGAACAAATTCAGAAAGTTAATCTGACCCAAGTCAGACCAGAGCTTCAATTTCTTTTTTTTTTTTAATATCAGAGCTTCAATTTCAACAACTATACAATCTAATACTCATATCAGCTTCAAATTTGATATTGCAAATAATATTCTGCTCTACAACAGACCTTTTGTAGCAAGTATCAGTTGCTTGCTAGTAACTAAGATAGCCAAAAGTTCTTCAACATGAAAAGCAGATCTCTAAGAATTAAGTACTGCCAAAAACTAGAATTTAGACCAAGTAGAAGCAGTATGCATACCTTAAATGACATGTACCAATTAATTTAATGGGCCCATCACTAAACTGGGTTACAATACAATAAAGAGACTTTAAATATCTTAGGAATATCATATTACCAAAATACCCATTTACTGAAAAGGGAAAAAAATCTACAAATATGTCTATAACACAGAAAGAAAAATTTAGTTTCCTGTGTTTATGCTAAGAAAGACAGCTTATTCATTATGATATAATCAACACTAATTAGACACTAATCTTTATTTTGAAAGACTTAAAAATTCAAGAAAATTGGGTATTGAGTTAGTGATGGAATTTCTAATTAGCAAATCTTGGAGGGTAAAATTCCCAGGAAACATGAATAATACAAATACCACATTTATAATGTCCCCATCACTACAGGGAAATTTTGTACTACTGAAATTATTACTTCAACCACTGACCTTCCATTGCAATCCAATTTAGACTCTACTTATGCTTGGTGAAGGCTGGTTTTACCTTCAGCTGAGTTCCTTCCTCTATTTTCTCAAATGTTAGGCTCATCCCACTAAACTCAGGAACATATAAACATGTCTTTCATCAGTAAATTTCAAATCTTCTCTTTAAGGCGCTGAACAGAATATCTGGTCCAGATCTAAAGACCCATCTCATTACCACCATTTTCCTGCTTCCCTTCTAGCCTTGAAACTACACTGAGTAAGTTTCAACCCAGATAAATAGCATTTTGGGTGGGTGGAATAGAGACTTTCATTTGGAACTGAGAAGACAGATGGACTATTGTAAATTTCATTGTACAAAAGTTTCATTATATATATGAAACATTTCATACACACACACACACACACACACACACACACACACACACACACACATATATGATCTATAGACCTTCTACTTGGTGGAATTCAGACCAAGATACAACTTTGAACGGTGAAATTATTAATTATGAATACTTTTTTGGTTAAGTGGTGTCCACTGTTCTCCTAAAGACCATTTTAAACCTTATGAAACCAACTACTAAGAGATTTTCATTCTTCTTTCAGGATGTCTCTTATGGCCTATTTGCAAAATTAATATCCCAGAATTTAGTCTTATTATCCCATGGCTAGGTTACCATAACAGTTTCCTAACTATTTTGTGTCTCTAGTCTTTCATAATTCAGTTTTCAAATAACCAATAGGCAAAATTGATAACCTACTTTGTTGAGAACCATTGTAGTTACTCATGGAAATTATCATTGAGATGATAATGGGCAGCTAAATGTGGTAGCACATGCCTGTAATTCCAGTACTTGGGAGGTTGAGACAGGAGTGTCACATTTCGTGGCCAGCCTCAGCAACTTAGGCCCTTTGCAACTTAGTGAGACTCTATTTCAAAATAAAAATAAAATAGGGCTGGGGTATAGCTCAGAGGTAGAATGCTCCTGGATTCAATCCCAAGTCTCACACACACACACACACACACACACACACGCACGCACACAAATAAATAATGGGAATCTGAACATATCCAATAGGAAAAATTTCTAAAAAATAGTAATTTCTGTGATTTTTTCATTTTACTCCTTAAAAATGTTTAATAGTCTATAAAGTAGCCTGTAAAGTTAAGGTACTCTGAGAGAACATATATACCTATGCAATGGGAAAATGTTTCTATCAAACTTTGTACTTTACATTTTTTTCAAGAATTTTTCACTTCTCTGCCTAGACTCTGAGCTTCTTGAAAGAAGGAAATACATCCTTAGTTTGTTTTCTAACCAAGTCAGAGTTTTTCCCAGTGAACAAATAAATAAAATAAACAAATAAATAAATTAATTTACCTTGGCTATAAGTTAAAAAAAAAAGAGGATTAAGGCTTTTTCTGACCATATATATACAATAGAGCATTACCACAACTGAATCTCTCCAGCTGCCTGATATGATACATGAATTATCTGACCACCTATTAAAAACTTGGGTACTGAATAACAAACAATTCATCAAAGGAAAGGGAATATAATTCTAACTGCTTTAAGGCAGAATCAGGATCATCTATTTCCTGCCTAATACAATGGTCCTGATCAAATTGGGTTATCAACAAAAGTTGCCAAATAACATGAAAAAAATACAACATTGTTTGGGGAAATATGAAACTAAATTGTGTGAGCCCAGACTTATTAAATTGTATGCACATGGGCAAAATTTTACAAATGGTATTGCAGACATTTCATAAATATAATTAGATTTTGTTTCTGCAATGGCCAATAGAATTCACTGATATTAAGTACACATTCATTGAGTGCTTGCTGTGTGTAAACACAATGCTAGACATTATGGAAAACACATAAATATGCAATTTTACATAGTTATTCTTATTTCTTAACTAATATATGAAGCAGTTGATTATAAGATTATATGATTATGAATTTTCTCATACTCCTTAAAAATGTCATAACCATGGATCAGAAAAGAAATCTGACAAGATATCAACACAATAAGAAGGCAGATTATAGCCAATCATGGTGGCACATGTGTGTAATCCCAGTATTTGGGAGGTTGAGACAGGATGATCACAAGTTTGGGGACAACCTCAGCAACTTAGCAAACCTCTGCTTCAGTTTAAAAAAAGAAAAAGAAAAAAAAGGTCTGGTGGTGTAACTCAGAGGCAGAATGCTCTTGAGTTCAATCCCTAGTACCAAAAAGAAACCACAAACAAACAAAAAAACAAGAAAAAAAATGCTCAATAAGGGTCAAAACTAAATGGGCTGACCTTACTTTCCAAGTGTACATTAAAATATCAGCTTAGCCTTATCATTGCTAATTTAACATTACCCTTGATAACTTTCATTATTCTTCTTTAAAACACTGTTATCTTCTCTGCTTCTGGGACACACTACTCGGCCACGGTTCTTGTCTCCTCCCTTATCCAAGTTGCCCTAACAATTAATAACTCATAACCAACATCTTTGTTGAGTGAAACAAGACACTCTTTGTGTGTGTGGTACTGTGGTTCTATCAGTGAGCTACATGCCTAGCCTTTGTTTGTTTGGGCTTTGAAACAGGATCGCTCTCACTAAGTTATCACACCCTGGCCTCCAACCTACAATCTTCCTGTTTCAGCCTCCTGAGTACTAGGATTATAGCACTACCCTTCTTGGGCAAGAAGGCACTCTAAATAGTTATACTAGTACAACAACAGGAATAAGAAGGGCTTTCCAAGGTAATCCAGAGATAACATAGGTCACTCTAGCCTTATTCCAATTCTTCCTGTGGCCCTCTATCCCAGCACAAGAGACAAGGTCTGTGGTGTATGGGTTTCTGCTCATCACCCTGCATCAGAACTCACTCTCTAAGGAAATCTGTCCATTCACGGAATTTCAACTAGCATCTGAGCTCAGATGGCTTCCCTGTCTACATACACTGCCATCTCATGTCACGAGTGCCTATAGAAGCACTTCACTGTCTGATGTGATGACTAAAAGGAATCATGTTCTTCTAGAATACCACTCTACCCCATATTGTTTTTTACATTAATCTGAATGAGCATGAAGTATTTTTAAAAAGCTCTAGAATTTGAAACTATTGTTTTTGGTTTTTTTTTTCTGGGAATATATATATAGATTAATTAAGCTGACTTTGAGAGTTTAAAATGTACAGTGACTTTCAAAAAAGTAATATGAGTGAGATGAGAATTCACTCATATATATATATATATATATATATATATTCATATTTATTTAAAGAAGGCCAAAATGAATTAGAAGAAGTGTAAGGAATTTGATTTGATGGAGCAGCCAAAATCTGCAAATTGTAGTCTATTGGAACACTACAATTCTCTGTGATGGTAACAGATGTTTCTCCAAAAAAAAATTAGTTTTTGGATCAAATAAGTTTCATTAATGTTGCATATTAATTCTCTCTCTTGGAAGTCCCAATTCACATTAGCATATCACAATACATATTAGCATATCAAAAGCTCTAAGAATCCTTGCAGTAAAGACACCATTTTTCATACTTGTTTGTTCTTGGAACCTTTGTGATCATTGGAAGCCTACAAACATTGACAGCTCTCCATGGAAAACTACTTTACAATCACTGCAGCAGACAGGAGGCAGCAGGTGCTGGCAGTGAGCCTTTTGAGAGACCCCTGCCACAATCCTAAGATGCTGACGCAGGCTGGCAACTGGAGAGCCAATTTTCATAAATTTAAAGCCAGGCAGCTGCTGCAACAACCAGCATCACAGATTAAGGTAAACTAGGAACCAGTTATGCAAGGTAATGCCTACCTGTGGGAAAAGCAAGAGTAGGAGTGTGAGGTGGTAAGGCCCAACATGAATTTGACCGAATAATAATCTAGACAGTGACAAGGAGCAAGGTAAAGAGCAGTGTATGTGAGTTAGCAGGGACTGTTGTTTTCCTACCAGGGCTGAGTGTTTAGACACAAACTCTGTCTTTCCCTGCTACTATGATTTGTGGGTCTTAAAGTAGCATTCTAAAATTGAATCTTAAGTCAGTGTTTGATGAATAAAAGGTAAAATTCTAGTTAGGAAAAAAACTTAACTTGCAGTTATAGACTAGTTGGATGAATGAGAAAAAGACAAAAGACAGAGAAGGAAGCTACCAGATTGATCATTGTCTCCTGGAAGAAAGAAATGATGGGGATCTGGAATTGAGAAAAGAGAGAAAAAATAAACCAAAAGACTTAAATAAAAATACACAGGACAGAATGGCTGGATTTAAGTCAGAAGACTCTAATACAGTTATATTCTCTCAGATTTGACGGACCAGGGAACCATCTATGATATCTTAGCTCTCTGCATACTTGGTCTGTATCATCTGCCTTTATGTTGACCTGCACCTTTCCAATCCTCTTTGAAAATTACTTCGGTGTATGCTTTTAGTTTCTCTTTGTAAAGTGCAAATTTATTATAGACAAGAAAGCATTTTCCATGAATTGTATATTTCCTAAGACCCTGCTTGTGTGCTGCTTGGAGCAATACATTAATTGGCATAAAGTTAACTGTTGTTCAGCAAACACTGTAAGTTATTTCATACATGTCATGGGACACTTCACTTATTTTATTTACTTTTATTGATTTACCTTAATGGTAATATTCCACACTAGGTTTAAACAAGTTTGGATCTCTTAAGGAATAATATCTATGAGACTGTCATGGATATTACAATCATATAATCATCAACAAATCCATGTGATATATGTGAAGACATAAATACTTCATCATCTCAAAACATTTTAGGCAGAATATATTGCCCTACTTACACTTCCTAGGAAGTTTTATTTCCTAGGAAGTTTTATGAGTATTCTGCCTATCAAAACTTTCAACCCTCGGCCAATTCATTAAGAGCTGCACAAAAAGTAAAGCTTAGTTAATTGCTTACAATTGATGGAGCCAATTCAAACCTGTTAGGTTGACAGAAATGGCATTGGTTTTACAAGTTTCAAAGATTCTAAGTTCTGATTTTGATAAAATTGTCCCCACTTTTCTAAAATTCAAGACTGTGGACCCCATAAGATACTGGGTATACAATGAAACACTGCACATATGATACATTACTGAATCTCTTCTCTTACTATCTACTGCATTACTAGGTTTCAGTCCCTTCTAATAACACTTGGTATGAAATGTTCACCTTTTCAATAAATTATTACTGCCAAGGTTTGACATGTATGGAATAAAGCCATATCAAGTTCATTCTACTGGGCACATCATTGTGGCAGAAATGTCAACTATAATAAGCATGTGATGAAGAAGATCTTCGGGGCTCCTGTCAGGTAGTAGCTAACCTGAGAGTAGGTTAAAATTGAACATTTACATGAAGAGGTTGGGTGACTGAAGCTGACAGCTGTCATTAGCACTGTGAAGAAGAAATATGCCACTCGAGTTCCCAAGCTTTCACAGTGTACAGGTGCTTTCACATTCCAATTTAATCGTTCTAACAAACATGGGATTGGTCATTCCTTTCACTCACAGATGAGAAATTTGTCTCTTCTTCTAATCTGTATTAGTTTGGGCACTCATGATCGTCAGTTGAATTATTGCAACTGTGTGTGTGTGTGTGTGTGTGTGTGTGTGTGTGAGAGAGAGAGAGAGAGAGAGAGAGAGAGAGAGAGAGAGAGAGAGAGAGAGAGAGAGAGAGAGATTAGGAATTGAAGTCAGGGGTATTCTACCTCTGAGCTACACCCCCAGCCCTTTTTATTTTTTGTTTTGAAACAGGGTCACACTAAGTTGCTTCGGGTCTGACTAAGTTGTTGAGACTGGCTGAGAACCTGTGATCCTCCTGTCTCAATCTCTCAAATACTGGGATTACAGGCATGCACTACCACATCCAGTTTACCACCACCTCCTAATGAAGATCCTTTACAACAATCATATCCCAGTTAGAAAAATTGAACAATACTAGGTTTTCTAGGAGAATAAACCCCCTGAAAAAGCAGTGGCTTAACAATAACCAATTTTAACTTGTACTTCACATCCACAGGGCAGATGTGGATCCTACAACCCTACAGAGCAGTAAAGGACCACACAGGAACTCAGAGATCCAGCTTGCTTCCACCTGCATCTCTACCTTCTCATGGAATGCTCCCAAGGATCATCACCAAAGAGAGCACTCAAGAGACATGTGGAGCACTTCCTCCCACTCCTCAATGGCAGAGCCCAGTCACAGGGCCCCACCCTCACAACACGGGGAACTGGAAAAGTGGAGGGACAAACACAGAATGTTCAATAAGAGAAAAGAACCTCTGCCAAACCAACCTTCAATGTAGCCAGGTTGATTAGCTACCATATAAATCTGCCGTACCACACTCCCTGGCTTCATCTCCTACAGTGTCTCCTTAATAACCACAGGCCTAATCTCCATCTTCAATTTCAGATCCTTCACACTCCCAAATTCAGGCTCCACAAACCCTGAACTGTTGGCTTCTTGCACACTATGCCAGTTTTAATGGTTGCTATTTTCCAAAACCATCACAATTATGACTGCTCCTAACTACACCCAGAGCTACCATCCTTGCCCAAGTCATCTTTTTTCCTACACTTATGCAATAGCCTCCTCCAAACTGTTCTTTTATTTCCATCCTTGCCTCCAGCAGTATATTCTCAACACGGCAGCTGATATATTACTTTAAAATAAAATCAGATCATGTCACTGACCTGCTGAAAAGTTTCCAGGGGCTCCTATCACAAGTAGAACAAAATCAAAGCATGTGTAATCCAGCTCCTGTCTTCTTCTAGCTCTCCGTGCATTGCGCCCTCTGCTGCTTGGGCCTACTCAGCACCCTCTGGCCTCAGGAGCTATTGCATTTTTGCTCCTGAGACCCAGAACATGCTTATGTGGCTCCTTCCCTAAATCCAGTCAGGTCTCCTCTTAAAGGTCACCCTCTAAAACAGGAACTCCTTATGCCACACCCTCACAACATCCACCTGACATTGTATTTCGAATCTGCTCATTGTCTGCAACATCTGACACCCTCTCCAGATTGAAAGCTCCATGAGAGCAAGGTGTTATCTGTCATCATATGAGTGCCACACACTTTGAACACATGAGTTTCCAGTCAGATGATGCATTTCTACACCCTCTTAAATGTGAAAGGTTTGATCCTTTAGATGAAGTGAGGTACATTTATATTCCAGTTATGACATCAGTTTTCGGAAGAAATTATTTACATGCAATTTTTCTAAGGAGACAAGTTTAAAAAATCACCCTCCTCTGTGAGATATGTGAGAATGTTTACTGAAGTGTTTCCATGCAGATGTGCCAAAGAAATCTCAGGAGGCTAATTCTTAGGTAACCTGCCCTAAGCAAATGTGTCACCTAGTATTTGTTTTATTTGACCAAAATATTGAGCATGTTGAAAGTACTAAAAAAAAATACTCTAAATCCTGAATTTCAGCTA
Organism: Graphiurus murinus; assembly: GCA_004027655.1. Taxonomy (NCBI): domain Eukaryota; kingdom Metazoa; phylum Chordata; class Mammalia; order Rodentia; family Gliridae; genus Graphiurus; species Graphiurus murinus. The sequence continues at coordinate 13,958 of PVLC010013503.1, read as the reverse complement.
CAAAACATCTATTTCACAGCAGCTACGGCATAAAGTAGAAGTAGCCATGAACCTAAAAATCACAAATGTTGAGTTTGCAGCTCTCCCTTGTTAACTGCTCACCATTATGCCTTAAAGCCTTTGAAAACTAATGCATTGATATAACATTGGTGACTGTCTGCAGCATGGCATACCCTTTGCTAGAGTCTGAGAGGACAGAGGATATGTGTGTGGGGGTCTTTGTGAGAAAAATATGGATAATTCATATCAAGTTACATCAATTGAATGGGATAATTCATATCAAGTTACATCAATTGAATGAAAGCTCAGTTGCTTCTCTATGTATGTGACATATTAAATCTCTCCTTGTGAAAAACAAGGAAGTTCTCATTTAGGGTTTCATTTAGAAATTTATCTAAACAACTGAGTTTTGTTGGAAATTCAGGTTTTAGTTCTGACTCCATCACAATTTGCTATATTAAGGATTTATAGGAATGAGGAACTGAAATCAGTAAAATGCATTAAGTATTAGGTAAGAAAAATTTGTCTCATGGATTGCTATGATATGTGAGCAAAGAAGGACAAGAACATAAACAAAGGATGAGGAAGGATATATCTGCTGCCATGAGTACCATTTCTTAGGGATGCATTGTACAAACAGTGTGGTGGGAAGGGGTTGGCTTAGGGTGGCTCTGCCTACACATGTCAGAAGGAGACTAATCAGAACTACACAGGTAACTTGATGAGATTGCTCAAATCTGAAACTGAGTCATTATTTGTGCTCAGTGGTGTCTCTTGGGTCAGTTGCTCCAGTGATTTGATCTCATTAAATTCCTTATTCTAAGAAAGTGTATACGATCATCTATCTTTTGAATAGTGAATTTCTTCCCCTTAATGGGAACTTTCTCATCCTCCTGCAAACACATTCAAGTCTTTGATAGATTCCAGGAAAGAAAAAAAATAACTTCTTTGATTTTTTTAAGTAATCTTTATCCCCTATTCATTCATTTACTCAAGGGCTCTGCAGTGGGTGGCTCGTACGTGCCAGATACTTCACTACCCACAGTCAATATAGAGGTGAATAGTCTCAGTACATGCCAGACACTGTTGGTCTGAATTACCTGATCATAGGGCTGGGGCTCAGTGGCACTGTACTTGCCTAGCATGCATAAGGCTCTGGGGTTCAATCCCCAGCTCAGAAGGGAGAAAAACAAAACAAAACAGAGAGAACAGAAAGAAAAAAAAGTTGTTTTAATTAAATGATTGTGATACAAAAGAAAAAAAAAATTCTCTTATACATAATTCAACCTATTTCCCAAAGATGACTGGCAAAAGTAAGGATCAAGAATTAAAGCATTATATTTGAATATTTCTATACCAGTAATAAAAGAAACAGAGGGAAATAGAAGATTGAAACTAGATCCCTATATCTCACCCTGCATAAAAATGAATCAAAGACCTATGTATAAGACTTGAAACTTTGAAATTGCTAGAAAACATAGGGGAAATGCTTCAAGATAAATCTACAAGCAACAACTTCCTGAATGGAACTGCCATAGCTCAAGAAATAATACCAAGAATGAGCAAATAGAATTACATCAAATTAAAAAGCTTCTACACAGCAATGGACACAATCAACAGAGAGAAGAGACAGCCTACAAAATGGGAGAAAGCATTTGCCAGCTACTCTTCCACCAGAGGACTAATATCCAGAATATATAAAGAACTCAAAACAACATCAAAAAACCTAATAACCCAATTAATAAATGGGCAAATGAACAGAACAGACACTTCTCAAAAGAAGTATGAATGGCCAATAAATAAATGAAAAAGTGTTCAACATCTTTAGCCATAAGGGAAATGAAAATCAAAACTACACCGAGATTTCATGCCATCCCAGTCAGAATAGCTATTATAAAGAATACAAAAGATAATAAATGCTGGTGAAGATGCAAAGAAAAAATCCTTAAATACTGTTGGTGGGAATGTAAATTAGTACAGTCAATATGTAAATTGGAATGTAGATTCCCTATGAAATAAAAAATACAGTTATGTAGTTACCAATCCAGCTATACCAGTCCTTAGTACATACCCAAAGGAATTAAAGTTAGCATTCTATAGAGATACCCATGTTCATTACAGCACAATTCACAATAGCTCCATTTTGGGATCAGCCAAGGTGCCTGTCAATAGATGAATGGATGAAGAAAATATATATACACAGTGAAGTATTATACAGTCAAAATTATGTCATTCGCAGGAAAATGGATGGAATTAGAGATGATCATATTAAGTGAAATAAGATCCATAAAGACAAATATCTTCTCTCAAATGTGAAATTCAGGGCGAGGGTGGGAAGATGACATGAAAGTAGAATAGAGACTATTGGAGGAGAGGAAGATGATGGGGGAAGGGGAGAATAAGGGAGGTAACAGTGGGGTTGAAATGCTATATACATATACAAATATGCCACAATGTAACTCATCCTTCTGTATAATAAATACCAATAAAAAAGAGAAAGAAAGGAAATGAGATTATCTGTAAAATATTAACAATAATTATTGAGTCCATAATATTTGAACTAAATTTTTAAAAACTACATATAGTTTTTCATTCAGCCAGTTAAGCATTTGCTTATTTGAAATAAACTGCATTGAAAATAGCATGCATTCTAGATATTTGGATTTTATGAAATGGATTTTAAATTTTCAGGTACTTCTGGAAAGGAATTGTATTTTATTAACTTCATAAACAATTTCTTAAAATAGGTAAATACAATTCCTCTTTAAACCTCAACTCTTAGTACAGTATGCATCGTATAAGGACATTGAATATATAGAAATTTATGGTGTTGACCTACATAATAGAAAAGTTCCAAGAACTTGCACTATGCTCACCAACAGAGGAAGTAAACAAATAATCAGAGTGGGGTGAAGTGGCAGTGAAAATGAGGGAAAAAAGAGAACAAGGAGGAAAAGTACAAGAAAATGTAACTTTTTAATCTAGCATGTTATTCTCCCACTAGTGTAAACAAAGATTTGCTTTAAATATTAGAGGAAAAGATGGTTTCAAAATAATGATAATTTAAAGGTGTGGTGTATACCAATCATGGTCTAATATATGGGCCAATACTGTAGCTCTTGACAAGTGGAAGAAATGCCTTTTGTAATTTTTAGTCATTGCTTCAATCATTAGGCAAACTCATGCACTTTATCTCAAAGTGAAACACACAAATCAGACTCCAGCAGGTATCAATATGTCATACATCCTCAGGTATTCCATAAAAATGAGGTGCCTGACTAGTTAGATCACAGACATTACATTCCAGAAGGATTCTTGGTTAATGGTCCAGTGCTTTGAATTTCATTAAGTAGTGTGTGGAAGAACCTAAGAAATCATGTACTTTTACTTTTCTGAGGAGTTTGGGAGTAGATCAACATGATAAAATTCCTTTTAATTTTTCATAAGTGCCAAAAAATCCTTCTCAATATTTTTCCCCAAATGAAAGGACAGGTGGCAGGGTATAGAAGTAGCTGGAAATGACAGCAGCCCTTAGAATCTGTGAGCCACATGAAGTGACTGTCACTAGTCTACTGCTGACAAACACAAAGGGATACCTGCATCGTTCCACAAAGGCCCATGCTCCAAGGGCTGATCAAGCCTAGCTCTTCTATTTTTAATTATGAGCCCAGGCTTCCAACATGACAGAGTATTGGGAAGGGGAAGTGAGGGCTCAATACCCGGTAACTCTTACCAGGCAAGAGATCCAAAACTTCTAAATCTGATGACAATAATTTTTATTGAAAATGAACCAGTCTAAAAGAAAGAACAGAGGATAGAGGCAAGTTATCCTCCTCAACTTTCATTTCTGAAGAAGTAAAACTTTTCTATTGTGTTTGTTACCACAGAAGAATTGATCACACACACACACACACACACACACACACACGTGATAACAACTGAGCACACCTTGTGTGTAAATGTGAGCTTTTTACTTTTTTTCCCTTTTTATTTTTATTGGTGTATTAGTCTTGTATCATAATATAGTTCACACAGCACTTGGGCTTTCGCCTGACTCCCTCCCCATTTTCCCCCTCCTCCCTACAGGGTATTGAGATTGACATTGGTGTTCTTACATACTTACATAATGTCAATGGAAGTGATTCCTTCATTGATCCTCCCCCCACACACACACCTTCCCTTAGACTACCTCCCTGGCTCCACTGAAGTATCTCCTCCACCATCTGGAGTCCCTCTGGTATCCTTATTACTTCCTAGCTTCTGCATATGAGAGAAAACATATGACCCTTCATTTTCTGTGACTGGCTAATCTCACTTAGCATAATGTTCTCCAGGTCCATCCATTTTCCTGCAAATGACATAATTTGGTTCTTCTTTATTGTTGACTGGTAAGATAAAGAGCATAAGGATATTCAAGTCCAGAAAGCACCACACACTAATTCATGACCTTGAAAAAGTTATTTAATTTTTCTAAATTTCTGTTTCCTCAGAAAAAAAAAAAAATCACAAATAACCATAGTTTGTTCATAGGATTTTTTGGAAGAATTTAATACCATGATGCATATACAATGTTTAGCACAGAGGCTGGCACATGCAAAGCACTCAAGAAAAGCATATAGTTCTATAACTTTTTTAAAAAATAGTGAAATTTTGTCTGCACTCTTTACATTGTTATATGAGGAAAGTTAAATTGACTTCCACATGATATTTCCTTATATAAAGATTTCAGAAGTCATAAAAATAAAATTTCCTAAGCATTTTTCATGACAAGAACATGGTTACAGGTGATCAGCCAAATCCCACATTCCAAAACTTTAGAAAATTTTTCTTGCTACATGGAATGCATTTTTAATTCCTTATGCACTATCATTGAAATGCTAATTTTTTTTTACAAAAGCATTATAAAGCAGATGACCATAACATGAAAAATGCCAGTACCAATCTGCTCTCAAAATTATTGCTGCAATACGAGGCCAAGATGGCTAATTTTTATTACAAAGGTTTCTTTTCTTTTCCTGTTTTTTGTTTTTTGTTTTTTGCTTTGTTTTGTTTTTATATTTTTATTGGTGAATTATAGTCTCACATCATAATGTAGTTCACAGTGGTAGTGACATACGTGCACATAGCACTTGGTGGGCCCTTCCCAGGCTTCCTCCCTACTCCCACCCCACCCCCCTTGCCCATCCAAGAGACTGAGGCCTGCAGTGGTGTTCTCACACATGTACAGAATATCAGTGGAAGTGTTTCCCTCATTAATTCTCCCTGTCCTCCCCCTCCCTCCCCAAAACAACCTACCTCGCTCTATTGGAGTTTCTCCTCCATTATTGAAAGTCTCTCTTATATCCCAATTATTTCAGCATATGAGAGAAAACATGTCCCTTCACTTTCCACTTTCTCTGACTGGCTAATCTCACTGGTTGAACCCAGAGACATTCTACCTCCAAACTAAAAACCTTCAGCCTTTTTATTTTTTAATTTTGAAAAGGGGTCTTGTTAAATTGCTGAGGCTGGCCTCAAACCTGCAATCCTCCTGTCTCAGCCTTCTAAGTACTGATATTAAAGGTGTGCGCCACTGCACTGACCTACAAAGGTTTCTTTTTTATGATTATTCTTATTTACCATTAATTTCATTTCTGGATAACTTGAAATTATGGTACATATGCTTTAGGAAACAGTCACTTTCTAAATATTAAATCTGAACTTTTGCTTCCAACCATGGTGTAGTAACTTAGAGCAGGCATACTTTCCCATTATAAGTAATAAGATAACTAAACAAAATGTATGAAACAACTATTTTTCAGAGATTGAGAAGCAATAAGAGATAACTGTGATCCCTAAAGGATAGAAAATAAACAACATTAGGTCAATAATTGCTCCGAATACCTGCCTGATGAAAGAAAGAGATCAAATAATGTTATGCGTATATATGCGGGTATCACTACCAATCACAATCACCAATCCCAGCAATCACACTAACATGTAGAGGGAAGGAGGAGGCAGGGAACCAGGGGAGGTGGAATCCAGAAGGAAATACAGCAAGTCATGTGTGCACATATAAATGAATCATCTATGTTTTGAGATTACAATGCAACAATACAAAAGGATTAAACTAGTAAAAGAGTAAATATTATTTTAAATCTACCTAGAAAAGCATTTTTAAAGGCCCAAAAAGAAACAAGTTTATCTGCAAACTATTTAACCATATCTCAAAACAATATTTAACGTTCTTTAGAGGAAAGCAATCAAATCTTATCATCAACATAACATTGACAATGTTCGACAACTAATCGAAAATTATTAGACATGTAAAGAAAAAAATGTGACCTGTAGACAAGAAAAGAGAAAAAAAACCTTTCAATATAAACAGATCCAGAATTAACAGATACCAGAATTAGCACAGGACTTTTTAAAACTCTTATAAATATGCTTAAGGATTTAAATAAAACATATAAATAAAGGACAGAGAGAGAAAGAGAAAATATAAAAATCAAATGGAATTTAAAATAATTAGAAATACAAAACTTGACATGAGAATTTTACTGAGTAGGATTTATAGCTAATTGGTCTCAGATGTAAGATAGGATTAATATGCATGAAAACATAACAATAAAAACTGCCCAAGCTGAAGAAAGAGAGCAAAGCCATAAAAATATTAAGAAGACATTAGTAACTTAGGAGACAAGGTTAAGCACTTTAATATATGAACAATTAGAATCCTAGAGGTAATGAAATTGAGTGAGAAAAATATTCACTAAATATTAAGGCAGAAAAGAGAGGAAAGAAAGAGGACTAAAATAAGTAGAAAATGATAAACATAAATCCAAACACGGAGATAATACATTTAAAATAGTCTTTGCATTCCAATTAAAAAACAGATCATGACAAATTGGGGGCAAAAGACTAATATATGGCTAAGCCACTCCCTTCACTGACACAGGGGAAACAAAACTGCTGCAAAACCCAAGCCATTTTGTAAGACCTGAGACTATCTAAATTTGTCACTCCCCATTGATTATATTGATACTGCACAGAAACATCTTTCAATAAAATGCTTATCCAGTAGGAGTCAATTAGGTCACATAATTGATCAAATTTTTCTACCTATACTAGGCATTGGAGGTAGTCAATGCATTCTGGCATGATGCTTACCCTCCAAGAGCTTAGATTCTAAAATAAGCAATATTGAAATGCATAAGAACTAAAGGAAGTGGATTTGTTTGTTTGCTTAAATATTTTCACGGAAAATTCCATCATTTATAGACAATTTCAGACAATCTACCTTCAAAGCCTTAATTCCTGCTCAGATTTCTATAACGTCTTCTAAAATAAATTTGACTTTCCACTATACCTCTGTCACTCTTAGAAAGCTTATATAAACACTGAGGAATCTTTTGGGGGCCTTTTGGAATTCACAGAAAACTCTTCAATGTCAGTCTCCTATGAGTTACCTAAGGAAAACCAGAGATCTCTTTCAGGAAAATAATAATCCTCTGTAAGGAGAGTGAATATGGATTACAGAGTTGGTATTGAATTGATTGTGTGATATCAGTGCTCCAGGACATGCACAACCAATGGGACTTTAGCCAAGTCTCACAAGCAACTCGTCCCCTGCTGAGTAACTAGACACATCTCTCTCATATGGCACTCATAACTGAACAGATCCACAGTGCTGAGGTTTACACAGAAGACTATAGAGGAAGCCCACACACTTCCATGGTTCTAATCTCTAGTGTAATATGTGTCTTGGATTAATACTATTAACATTTTGATTCACACAATGATCACTTCATTACAGTGGTTGTAATTCTCATTTTCTTTTCTTTTTTAATATGGCTTACGGTATTTGTTTTACCATTAGAATACATGCTGAACATGATTCCTTGGGTGGATTTCTACTGAGCAGCACAACTCTTCGAAATTGTACACAGATGCAAATTCACAATCAGTCAAGGGTCTTATCAATAAAACATACAATTTTAGCTCATATTGGTCAATTTAACTGAGATTCAGGCAAAGAGCTAAAAATTTGTTAAAATACTTCCTGCACAATAAGAACCTCTGGCTTTACAATATTTCCTTTCTACTCTATGGCCAAAGAAAATTTTTCTAATATCTCTGAAAGCTTTATCAGTGGCTTATAATAATAAACTTCTAAACTAAGATTTTTTAAGCCTCTAAAAATCTGTTTAGCCCAAAATTACATTGAGGAATCACAGTGGGAACTGTTTAATGAGTTAATTAGTACTCGCTCTTCCGATGGCGCTGTACTCATCAATCTGGGGGATAAACAGCAGATGCTTGCTTTCTGCTTTCAAAGTCCGGTTCTCTTCCCACAACTTTATCATTTATTTAACTATAGGACCCGAACAAGATAACTTTTTTGTAAGAATTGGATATATTTCCAAGTACAGGAAAATTAGATTACCTAGCATGCATCTATGAAAATTTGGCTGCTCTTTAGAAAACTAGCAAATGAGTTAGTGTCTTGTTTACCCCAGAAAATGCAATGAATTTTATCTGGGGGAAAAAAAAGAAAGAAAGAGATCGGAGCTAGGTGTGGTGGCACACGCTTGTAATCCCAGTACTTGGGAGGCTGAGACAGGAGGACCCGGGTTCACAGCCAACCTCAGCTACTTAGTGAGGCCCTCCACAATTTAGTGAGACCCTGTTTCAAAATAAAGAATAAAAATTAGGGCTAGGGATGTAGCTCGGAGGTAGAATACCCCTGGGTTCCATCCCCAGTACTGCAAAAAAAAAAAAAGAAAGGAAGAAAGAAAAAATGAAAGAAAGAGATCTTTCTTCTATGTGAGATGAAGATGACTAGAGACTACTTCCAGGTTGAGGACAGTGCTGAGTCTGATGCTGCAGCTGCTCATGAAGTGTAAAATAATAAGTCAAAATTCCAGAACACATAAAAACTGAGATGCTGGCAATCTAATTTCATTAATACTAGATTTTTAAATGGCACATACAGAGAGAATCGAGATAGCCTAAATGAAATAGATACTTGTAGATATGTAAAATTGTATTAGAATATAGAGGAATTTATTAATAATATCAAATACCTCTACAAATGACATGATGGAGTAGTCAGTCTGAAGGGAGAATTTAACTTTTCACTTTATACTCTGTTGTTTATTTTCCACCTTGGACATATTACACTAAAAATAATTATGATAATAATAATATTATTATGGAAAAAATAATAATGAATGGCTTATGATAGGTACAAAGAGTAAAGCTGAAGGAATGTAAGTTAAGACTCTTTAAGCTGTGGAGGCAAATGTTCTTTGTTCCCAATTTAAAATATTTTGCTCCCGATTTATACAGTTGGTCTCAATTTTCCCCAGTCTATATTTAGTATCAGGAGATAGGTCAAATCAAATGGTTTTGTCTTATTCAGATATAGACAAAATAAGTTGGTAGTGCTTAAGGTATCTCACCTGAGAGTAGAGTTAGTGATTGTTTATTATAGTTTAATTGTTTACAGATAAAATGTTGAAATTCTAAAGAAAAAAAATGTTTAAGACCTGGGTCTGTAAGGAAGATTTTAATAGACCAAATCCCATAGCACTTCTCTAATGCAATAATTTCTGCTTTGGATTCTGTGCTGCCATGGTTGTCTGTTTGCAAATAAACCTTTCACAATATTAGTCATGTTAACTCATGCTGAACACTTCTTTCCCTGAAAATGTAACACCTGCAGAGAAAACACACACACATAAATATCACTCTGGGCATCTTCAGGTAGCAACTTTGGTACAGTTGTGCCAAAACATCTCTAATTGCCCAGATGACTTCCTCTGGAACTTATCAACCCAAAAGATAATAACCAAGCATGAAGAAGTTCACCCCAAAACTGCAATGCCTTGCAGCACATAAAAATGTGTGCTTTGATTTTCTTATCGTGCCATGTGGTCTGCACTTAAAACTAAACGAAAACAGAACCCTGCAGGGTTCATGTTTCAAGAACACAACTAGACATAGGTTCTTTCTAATGGCTGTGCTGTGCTGATGCTCAGGCACAGAAGGGGCTTCCTATCACTGAAACCAGGATTATGTTGTGAGGATGTTTAGAAGCCAACAATGATGGTGACACCAGTTGAAATTTTAAAAAGGAATGCTTCCCATTTGCTATAAGAAACTCTTCCTGCTGTCAAACTTGATTTGAAGCTTGAAAGAAATTGGTCCTGCGTTCTTGTCTATGGAATGACTTCATCAATCAGGCATTTAAGGGAGAATATGGTTCCTGTCAACAGGAGCATGATGCCAACATACACACAGAGTGGGATGCTCATTTCTTTCCCAAAACTCAGCTATGGTGCAGACAAAGAGGGCGGACTGCCCAAGACTGATGATCCAAAGTTGTGTGGCAGCTGCAATTCAAAGTCAGTATTTGGAGGCTAGCTGGTGAAAGTATAAGAGAACAGCAAGACAAAAATCTGCCTCTTGTCAATGATTCAAAAGTCATCAAGCTCTATTCAGAGAGGATAAAGTGTAAGAACAAGCCCCTCAAACCACAGTGCTGAACACATCAAATAAAGTTATAGTGAGCATGATATAGGCTAAAAAGGGATATTCACTTCATCGAAATGAAACAGCCTTGGTGTTGGGATCAGAAGAGAGTTCCAGTGTTGGCCTTGTCATTGAGTTGTCTAGCATGAAACTTCCCGAGACTAATCAATACGTGTGTGTGTGTGTGTGTGTGTGTGTGTGTGTGTTGAAATATATAGTAGCTTTTGCACTTAAAATGGTGATCTGGTTCTTCTACCTTAAAACAAGAAGTATAAATGAGGTAATTTTTGGTATCATATCTCTGAAATTTTATGATTTTTTTCTAATTCTAGGATATACATTGCTATGCTCATTTTAAATTTTATCTAAGAGTGAGTTTTTAAAATATATGGTGTGCTATTTCTCAATAAAGAGCCTGAGGCTTAGGAATGAACTTTGGGAGCCCAGGATACTTTATTTAGATGTTTTGTGCTTTGTTGTACAAGAACATAAACCTCTTTCTGCAAACTGTAATTTATCCTCTAATTCCACCAGCTAACGCTGTAAAGACTGAAAAGTCTTGCGCATATTACAAGAAGATCTGCTTATGATGTTGCAGAGTATTATAGATACTAACGAGGAAGGGAAAATTTAAACAAATTATGAGACCAAGTGCTCTCCTTTGGACTATAAATGTACAGATGACATTTAGCCTTGCCCTGTCACCCTTGGCAAGAAAGTCCTTCATCCTCTTTGAGTCTCAGATGGATGCTTTGTATGAAATTCAAATCATCTAACCTGCCTGCAGGCAGGCATCTAAAATAGGACATCTCTTCAGGTTCCTTGCAGCTCTAAGACCTGTATTTTCGTATCTCTGTAGTTTTTAAGTTGGGAAATAATACATACATATTCTAATAGAACTTTAAGTTTATCTTCAGAGAACTTTAAAATTAGTTCTCAGTAGCAGGAAAAGCACCACAAGATACTGATAAGCAAGGGTTGTATATCTTCCCCCATACAACAATATCGTTGTTATTGCAGACTTCCTAAAATTAAAGAATGTCTGTTACCCATCTGCAAAATCCATTTGGATCTGTGTCCCTCTTCCCAAAGATAATTTTTAATGCCACAGAAAACATTAATGACCTCAATCCAATTAGAGAGTCTACAGAAATATATCCACTTATCAAAACACTTCATGAAACTGTTCTTTGATAAAACCTAAGAACTTCTTAGTCATGAAAATATCTAATTTGAAAGAGGCCAAAGTCACTTGGAGACAAATTTATCCTTAGGTGCTAACAACGATGTACTTTAATGGGTGATAACACCTTGTAACTTCATCATCCTGAGTCAGATGCAGGCAACTGTCATGGGGGAGAAGAAGCTGGATATGCACGAGCTTTGAGAAAGAGAGGCTTTTTGCTGAAGCTCTAGTGCTACCTCTTGTATAAGTTAGATACTCACGGAAATTCCAAGGTGAGAGTTACAAGAAAACAAAATGGTAGAAAAAAATCAGAATTTTTTTGTTTGTGTGTGTTGCAGGGGGTGGGGGGTAACTGGGGGTTGAACTCAAGGGCATTCTACCTCTGAGCTACACCCAGACCCATTTTATTTTTTATTTTGAAACAGATTCTCACTAAGTTGTAGGGGATCTCACTAAGTTGTTAGAGCTGTCCTTGAATCTGTAATCCTCTTGTCTCAACCTTCCAAATACTGGGATTACAATCATGCACCACCATGCCCAGCTAACAGATATTTTCATTGAACAATAGCCATTAATTTAGAGCTTTCCCCCTACCCCCTACCCAGCACAGTTTTGGCAGTGAGGGTGGAGCATGTGAACAAAACAGATGAACACCCTTCCCTCGGATAGCCGAGCATGACACAGGAGCCAAGTCAGAAAAGGGGGTACTGCACCAGAAGAATCTCAAGTGCAGGGGAACAGAATATCAGGAATGGCAAAGCCAGATATAACTTCCAGAGTGACTGAGGGGATTAGGGAAGGGAGGAGAGGGGATGAAGTCATAAAGAATGTAATAGTTGAAATAATACTATAAATGTATACAAAACTTGCAAATCCAATCTCAAAGTCATGCACAAGGAGGGTCAGAAAGTGGGGAGGGGCCCTGTGGGGAGATCACCAAGGGCTGTGTGCATGTATTTTACTGACACTGTGCCCCATATGATGTAAAATTATAATGCACCAAGTAAAAAAATAAAATAAAATATTAATGTGAAAAAAAGACCAGTAAAGTAGAGGAAGTAGATTGAAAAGAGGAAGGGTGGGGAAGAAGACTGGGAAATAAAATTAACCAAGTTATGTTACATGCATGCATGAATATATCACAATGAATCCCACAATTATGTATAATTATAATGCCCCAAAAAAATAAAATCTAAAAAGCCAAAAAAAAGACTTAAAACTATGTAGAAAACAAATCATCCCCCTAATCTTATAATCTTGCATTCAGAATGCATACACATACATGCAAACACACACACACACACACACACATACACACACAATCACAAAAACACACACCTGCACATGGAATATAAATATTAGAGATAGACACATCTATATCCTGGGAAGTATGGGAGTGGGAAGGAAGGAGTTCAGACTGGTATGTAATAAAAGCTGCCATCATAGCCAGGCGTGATGGTGCACACTTATAATCCTAGTTCTTGAGAGGCTGAGACAGGAGGGTCAAAGGCTCAGAGTCAGTCTCAGCTACTTAGTGAAGCACTCTACAACTTAGTGAGACCCTGTTTCAAAACAAAGAATAAAAAATTGGGCTGAGGATATAGCTCGGAGGTAGAATGTCCCTGGGTTCAATCTCAGTACTGCAAAAATCAATCAATCAATCAATAATAAATAAAAGCTGCCATCAAAAAATACAACTATTGCCTTATGCTTTCCTCTTCTGTGTGTGTGTGTGTGTGTATTTTCAACTACCTCATGTAGATTTTCTCCATCTTGAGTAACAAAACCCTCAAATTAAGCTGTCTTGTTCCAGAAATTTATTCTATAATTTAATCAGTGCATGTAAACTGAATATTCTAATTCTAACTGCACCCTTTAGAACATCGGAAGTTGAAGTTGGTGGCCAATGATTCCAGTTGTATTAACATCCAACCAATTCTAGATAGCTTCTCTCTGTCCATTTGACACATCAGAAGGAAAGACTAATTGTAAGTCACTCTCCATTCTTACTTTCTCTGTGTAGAACAGTTGGCTCAATCTGATGGCCATAATTGAATGAATTCACCTCTGACTTTCATTAAATGCACTAAAATTAAACTCACCAAGGCTCAATAAACTTTTCAGATATTTCAAAAGATAACTCCTCTTAATTTAATTTCTAAAACTCAGAATGAATACATTGCCATCTTTTCTACAGCTGGGAATCTATAGATAACCAACCCTATAATCTACAGTAATGATAACTCAAAAATAGAGC
>PVLC010013502.1:40000-41532 GCA_004027655.1 Graphiurus murinus | reverse complement strand
TTTTTTTTTTTTTTTTTTTTTTTGCGGTACTGGGGATTGAACTCAGAGGCATTCTACCTCCGAGCTATACCCCCAGCCCTATTTTTTATTCTTTATTTTGAAACCGAGTCTCACTAAGTTGCGGAGTGCCTCACTAGGTAGCTGAGGCTGGCCGCGAACCCGGATCCTCCGGTCTCAGCCTCACCATACTGTTTTAATTACTGTAGATTTGTAGTGAATTTTGGAATCAAGAAGTATAAATTTTTCCAACTCTTTTCCCACTATTATTTTGGCTATTTAGTATTCCTTGAGATTTAATTTAAATTTTGCAATGTTTATTTCTATATCTATGTTATTATTTTAATATTTTTATCGGTGCATTGTAATCTCATATCATCATGTAATTTAAAGTGACAAGGACATACATGCACACAGCACTTAGTGAGCTTTCCCTCAGCTCCTTCTTCTCTCCTTACTGGTACATAATATTGAGATTGGCATTAGTAATTCCCCATATGTTTACAACTTGAGTGATAGTGTTTCCTTCATTGAGTCTCTCTTCTCCAAAATACCACTCTCTCCTAGACCCCTTCTACCACTCCCCTGGGGTTTCTCCTCCATTGTCCAGAGTCCCTCTTGTATCCTGATTGTTCCCTGTATTGAGAGGGATTGCAGTGAATCTGTAGGTCACTTTGGAAGCATGAATATTTTAATATTAATCTTTCCAATCAGTTCACATGAGATATCTATTTATTTATGACTTCTTTAATTATTTTCAGCAGTGTTTTTTAGTTTTCAGAGTAGAGTTTTTTCTGCAGGTTAAAATTTCTCTCAACTCTTATAAACCTAGTGAGACCCTGTTTCCAAATAAAAATAAAACAGGACTGGAGGAGTGTATCTCAGAGGTAGAATGCCCCTGGGTTCAATCCCCAGTACCATCAAAAGTTGTCTCCAAAATTATACCCACACAAACACTCATATGAAATGATTAGAAAAGAAAAAAATTCTTCTGAGGGAAAGAAAAGTGAAAATGGTAGTAACTTGAATGAATATGAAGTTCAGATGTAGGTGGTATTAAGATACCAAGTTTGTTTGTAAACCTGAAGACATTATCCAAGAAAGAAGAAAAAAAATAGATATGAAAATAATCAACTATGTAATTGAGCTAGTAATTTGCCCAAATTTTTCAAAATGAAATCGATAACTCCGTGGGAATGAATAGAAGTCAACAATTCCTTGGAGTCAGAAGAAGAGTGAAAAAGGTAAGTGGAGTGTCTTCCCATACAGACATGACACCTTTTCTTCAGTGAGGAGGAAGTGAAGCCTGTGCACAAAATGTCTCATATACTCAATACATGTTATTGAAATGAATTAAGAGACTTCAGAATGCAAGTGAGGAAGCCATGCATAATAGAGTCATCTGGAGATTAACATGAATAAAAGTAGCACTAATGATCTGTTGGAGTTTAAAATTACTCATTTATGGATGAATAAAATATCTTTTATATGATTGTTTTCTGGATTCTCTCAGCTGCTTTGATAAAGCGTTACCT
>PVLC010013502.1:0-35000 GCA_004027655.1 Graphiurus murinus | reverse complement strand
TCCCTTTTCATTTATTTTTATGTGCTTTTATTGATGCATTATGGTCTCACATCATAACATAAATCATGTTGAAAATGACATAGATGCATATAACATTTGGTGCCCCTCCACCGGGCAATATTTTGCTAAGTTGCTGAGGTTGATCTTGAACCTGTGATCCTCCTGTCTCAGGCTTCCAAATACTGTGACAGGTGTGCACTACCATGCTCAGCTTTGCATCCCTTCTACTTCATCTAGCTCATTTGGCAATTGACTCCATTAAATACTCTGGAAAACCGCATGCAAAAACAAGTCTTGGCATGTCATTAATGTTCTGTGGTTGTCACAGCTGACATTTCTTTTATATTTATTTATTTTTAATTGGGGTATTATAATCATACATCTTTGTTAGGTTCAAGCTGGTAAAGGCATACATGCACACAGGGAGGGGGCACAGCTGACATTTCATATCTGGTTTAGCTTCCATTAACTAGGCTGTCTTGTTGTTTGCTAAAAATATTTGCACAGAATATCAGTATCAGACATGATGTATCTGTGTTTGTGATGAAACAAGACAATAATAACACTATTATGTAACTCAGAATGATGAAAATAAGTACACAGTATATCCTCATAAATGACCAAATATTCCTTTCTCCAAGATAATTCAAGTAAGCTGGGCGCGGTGGCACACGCTTGTAATCCCAGCATTCGGGAGGCTGAGACCGGAGGATGCGGGTTCACGGCCAGCCTCAGCTACCTAGTGAGGCACTCCGCAACTTAGTGAGACTCAGTTTCAAAATAAAGAATAAAAAATAGGGCTGAGGGTATATCTCGGAGGTAGAATGCCCAGTACGGCAAAAAAAAAAAAAAGGTAATTCAAGTGACCACAGTTTAGGTAGTTGTTTTTTGACAGTGCCTACTAGAAAACAGACTCCCAAGTCCTTGGACCACCCTTCAGTTCACAAATGCTTCTCAGTTTTTATACACCAGTGTCACCTTTCATTCTGAGACATGGTACAGTTTCAGTAGTTTGAAGTCCCCTATTTCACCGCAAATACTGAGCATAGCTTCATTTGACTACAAATACATCTCTAGTCATCTCTTTATTTTTTGCACAAACAGTTATATAGAATATCTTGGCTGGGTTCTTGATTCCCAGATTTTGTCCACATTTCTTTTCTAGGTGCCTATTCATAGCTCCAAGAGGAATTCTGTCTCAGTAGTTTTTCCATTATTTTCTCATATACGGAAGAATGATATCCATGGTTTCTGGCTTTCTACAATGAGCCTGGATCCATCTCCCATCCCCAGAGAAACATTTTAGCCCCATTTATAATGCCACTTTGGATCAAAAGCCCAACGGGTCTATGACTTTAATCTGCTCACCATTTTAGCTTTCATTGTTATTTTCTGCTGATATGTTGATTTTGCGTACAATCCAAATTAAAATTGTTTGCTTTACTCTTTACATGTTAGTATTATTGTTTTAGATAATAAAGCATTTAAGCATATATGTCTTGAGCCATTAGACCAATAAAACAGTACTTCATATGATGTCTTATTTCCTCAGTATTTAAAACAAAATAAAAAACTATTCATAAAATACTTTTATGAACAATTGTCAGTATATGGTATACAAAATAGCAATAGAGTTCATAACAGCATTTAAGAAATTTTATAAGCTTATGTATTATTTTGAATATTGTGAAGAAATAATCATTGTTTAAAAGAGGTAGCTTTGAGACATGTGCTTGTACTTACTTCAGCAGCACATATAATAAAATTGGAACAAAATATGCTTTTTCTCAAACTCACACACATACACAAAATGATAATAGTGTGTGTCTTTTTCTGGTGATAAGGCCTTTTACTAAAATATAGCTTTTAACATACATGATATTATAAAGTAGCAGTTAAAAGGAAATTTTTAAAACTGTATCATCATACGAGTATCTGAAATCATAATATTGAGGAAAAACAATATTGCAGAATAGTATAAAGACAATGATGTCATTTATGCATTTTTATGAATTTTTAAAACAGACTAAGAATAATATATTGTATGTAATTGCACATGTTGTATTGAACAGTACAAATTATAGGCAGGGACAATATATTGCATATTCATGAAATAAATTGCACTGGGGATAGCATAAGGGCATAGTTTGAGCATCTAATCAAGTCTTAAATTTTACAGAAAATCTGTTTCTCTTTTGTAGAAAAATTCTATAGTTCTTAACTTGACTCTAGATTAATTTCTTAAATTTACTTTCTAAAGATTGTTACACATTGTGGTTTGACAATTTTAAGGTGTGATGTTTCTTTTCTGAGAAAATCTAAATAAAACAAAGTTAGTTTAGTTGTTCAGGGAAAGAAGCAGAAAATTAAAAAATACAAATGTGTTATGCACATTGTATATGTGTGTGTGTGTGTGTGTGTGTGCGTGTGTGTGTGTGTGTGTGTGTGTGTGTGTGTGTGTTTAACTCAGTGGTAGAACACTCCTGTGTTCAACCCCAGTACTACAAAAAATAAAATTAAAAAAATGTATTTCTGAGCCTTACCATCCTGGTTAACCTATCTTAATAGAAAAAAAAATTATCATTCATTAAACAAAAAAATTATATGAAGAGTAAAGTAAGTCCAGAAAGGGACTACATATTGGACATAGATTTCTCCTAACAGAAACAGGAGGCATCATAGCTGGTTAACAATGGTGTAGAGTTCCTTAGTTTTCTTTAGCAAACAGAAGCTAAGAAGTGGTTGCATGAGCAAAACATGAGAATCATTGACTTCAAATCATAGACTAACCACAGTATCAGAAGTGAGTTTCAAGTGTTTTTTAGGAGCCTCAAAGCAAAGTTTGATTGTGTTTTCATATAAGTCAATGATCTACCAAAATTTCCACAGTTCTCAGTGCTAGCTTTCATCACTAATCAATTTATTATATACTAATTTCATAATCAATTACAAACACAATATACCAAATTTTCTTTAAAATATCAGTCTGGATATCTCTTATTTTAAATTGCAGAATTTTGTCTCGTTATATTAATTGGGTTACTAATGGCTATAGACTTTCTATTTTGTAGTTGCTCATTTGTGGTGTATTGTCTTTGCCCTTTTTCTTCTCTGATTTTGGATAAATTTATCAAATTTCTTCTACTATTTCACAGCCTATTGGAACTCTATTTGTCCTACTTATACTACTTCAGTGATTGTCATTTTATTATTAACATGCTTATTAACTTTAGATTTTCTAATAAATAATCACTGAGTCATAACTCCCAATTTTTATGCTTTGAGTTTTAGAAATTTTATTTTCATAATATTTTAATGCAAGATATTATTATCATTATTAGTTCATAATTATTACTTAGATTTATATAACTGACTAATCTCTGTTCATTCCTTATCATTTTACCTTGCTGTGTTTTATAGTCTTATTCTGTGTATCTGTTTTTACTGGAGCATATACTTTAATAATAGTAGATCTATATGCAATAAAAATTCTTAGTAATTTCTATATAAACTTTTATTTCATTCCAACTCCTAAAATTAGAACTTTTTATGGAAATTTAGATTGTATTTTTGCTCAGTACTTTAAATTACTAAACTTCACTTGTCTCTTTTGATCAGATAAGAAATTTGAGTTAAACTCACTGACGATCTTTTGTGTACAATCCCACTTTTCTTTCTACTGACATTTGTTTTCGCCCTTTGTATTTCCCAGGTTCACTCTTTCTTATCAGTTTAGACATGCTTAAAAATATACCCTTCTCAATTATAGATCCGAATTTTAAATTTGGGGGTTTAATTTATTCCATTAATTCCAAATAAGTTTCTATTACTTATCTTCTTTCATTCTCTGTTCACTGTTTTTAGAACTGCCTTGATTCAACTGTTATTTGTAAGCTACTTTTCTCTTAAATTTTGCATCTAGTTTATATTTCCTATCTCTTTATCTTCCTTGATGTAGTTTACAACACTAATTCAATTATTATATCTAGTTTTCCAGGTCAAAGTTCAACTGAGCAAATTTCTATCCCTCTAAATCTCCTGTTGCATTTTAAAACATTAATTCGATTTCCTTGTCTAGTTTTCTAGCTACAATTTCACCTGTTTACAAGTTTTGAAACTTTTTTGTTCCATTGTTGATCATTTTTATTTTAAATTTTATTTTATTAATTTATTTTAATTAATTTTATTTTAATCTTCTATTAATTTTAAGACAGGTGTGATGGCACACACTTGAAATGCCAGTACTTGTGAGACTGAGACAGGAGTATCCCAGGTTCAAGAACAGCCTCCGCAATGTAGTGAAACTCAGCAAACTAGGAACACCCTGTTTCTAAACAAAACAGAACAAAAAACAAACAACAACAACAAAAACAAAAGACTGAGGGTGTAGCTTGGAAGTAGAATACCCCAGGGTTCGATCTCCAGGTATGATAGTACTGGTAGTATATGGTACTATGTATGTGTGTGTCTTTGTCTGTGTGTGTGTGTGTGTGTGTGTGTGTGTGTGTGTGTGTATTCCCCTAAAGGCCCATGCATTAAAGGATTAGTCCCTTACTAATAGTGCTATTTGGAAATAGCAGAACCTTAAAGATGTGGAACCTGGTGGAAGAAACTGGGGGTGTGCTTTGAAGAGTGTGTTTTGTCCTTGTGGCCTTCCACTCTCTTTGGTGGTTGTTCAAATGCCATGAGGTGAGCAGTTTTACTCTACCAGCATCACTCAAAAGTCTCAAGGTTCAAAATCTGCACTGAGACTCAAGGTGAAACCTTGTGAGTCCCTATAAAAGAAAATGAAAATCATAGTAGAAAGCACGTTGCATGCATCCTATATACTGGCACAGAGTATATATTGCATTCTAAAGGGGAGGAAAAGGCCATAGAAAGAAGGAATGGGACCAAAACAACATTAAGATCTGGCAGGGCAAACAATTAATCTTGCAGCTCCACTTCTGGCATTTGGGGCACATAGCAGTGAGAAGCGACCTCCAAGGGATTTTGACAGCTCTGCCCCTGCGGCCTGGCTGATTGCAATGGGTGGTTTACTGGCTTTTCCAGCCTGACTCCATGGCTCACAATTTTCAGTCTTTCCTCACAGGTGTTCTATATTTCTGGAGTTTCTAAATCTCATTTTTTTTTTCTTGCAACCTCGTTTCACCCTTACAGCTTCACAAATTGCCCCATTTGGATCTGCTTGTAGAGATTCTGACAAACCCTGCAGCACATTGCCTGGATTCTAGGGGCCTTCCTTTGAAATCTGGGGGGAAGACTCCGTGACCCCTTTTTTTCATCAAAGCCAGCATTACTTGAGTGCCAAGATTGGCCACCAACAGAAAAAGTCATCAATACATCTTTAATACCTGCCACTGGGCTCTTTGCAATCACAACTGCTGGGCCCACTCTATCGAGGCCACAGCTGAGCCAGCGTCCATCTGGGCCATCTCTGGCTTCAACTGCTGTTGCTGCCTTCATCATGGCCATTGCTGGCCCTGCCTCTCTCATAACCACCATTTCCCTCCTTCATTTCAGCCATCTTACTTTCTTTCACAGCATCATTTCTCTGACCCCCAGCCTTACACATGCCTTTCTGGTCAAACTGAAAATTATCTATGAAGCTTCTCTGCTTTACTTTTTGCTCCTGAAATTGAGGTATACCAAACATCAATATTCATAATGCAATTTGAATATTTTGCTGTTTGGGGATTTCCTCCACCAGCTCATTAATCATTCCATCACCTTTAAATTTGGCCTTACAAAAAGTTTCAAGATACTGGCAAAATGCCAATAAGCTCTTTGCCAGAGTGTAACACATGCGGCCTCTACTCAATTTTCCTATGGAGTCTTCTTTGCCCTCTGAAATCTCCTGAGCACAGTCTCTACTGTCTGCCTTTCTAGCCACATTCTATTCTTTCCAATTTCCTCTCACAAAACAGTTCCAAAGACTCACAATCCACATGATCAGACTTAGATATAGCCATGACTCTACTCTTCTGGTACCAATTTCTGTATTAGTCAGAACTCTCACAGTTACAATATAAAGAATTGGCCATGTAACTTAGAGGAATGAAGATTTATTTGCTAACAGTTTTGGGTTCAGTCCATGTGAGACTAGGGACCATGAATCTCAAGGCATGGTGGTGGGAAGAGGAGAGAGAGAGAGAGAGAGAGAGAGAGAGAGAGAGAGAGAGAGAGAAATGCTTTGTTTCTCACATCATGGAGGTCAGAAGCAAGAAGAGAGCAAGGAGGGGAGGAACTATATATAATTTCCAAGGTCACAGCCCCAGGGAACCACCTTCTCCAGCCATACCCTCTGAGTACAGGCCACCACCAAATCCACCGCTTACAATCGACTTATTCACTACTGAGGTTAAAACGCCCATTACTTAACTGTCAACCTTGAATACTAATAAATGAGCTCTTTAAGGGGCATTATATATCTCACTATAACACTATATATTCTCCAGTAGTTAGCCAAGAACCTGGCACAAATAAATGTTTAATTTTTTACCTTATAATGCTTAGCTTATCATGATATTGCTAAGGGAAATTTGGGGCACTGATACTAATTCTTCAAAAACTGTTCAAGGTGTATAGTCATTGCAAAAATATAGCATTAGGATCTGTTACTTATATTTCTTCAGATTATATATAACTGAAAGATGTGAATAAATATGTGTTCTTTCTTCTAGGAATAATTAAGGATGTTTATTTACATTTTGCTACTTATCAATTACTGTATTTGTCTAGATTGCTATTTATAAAGGTTTAGAATTGGCTTCCAGGCTTAAAGAGCACTGTGAATTATTATCCAGCATATGGTTAGTACTTCAGTTACAGAATATCTGTAAAAATATGTGAGAACCTATCCTCTTTATTTCCTTAATGTCACACCTTAGGTTGAAATATGTGTCTCTAATAGTAAAGAAGTTTTGATATCAGCAAATTTATTTTTATTGTCTTTAGTGTTAACTAAAATGGCTTTCTCAGTGTAAACACTGAGTAAATATTTGTTAAATGTATTCAATATAATATCTATTCTCATTTTACCTCTCTGTTTAACCTGATGTTAGTAAATTGAATTTGCATTTTTAATAGAAAAAAATATAGATTTAATTATCATCTTCAGGACCACAGTAAAATCCCCATTATTTTGTCAGTATAATTTAGTTCTTTTCCCCAAGTCCCAATAGTACTAACTTTAAGCTCTTTTTATCTTCCTTTTTTATCATTATCCAGAGTTCTGAGTAACCTTCATGAAATCCACTGGGACCATATTTGAGAAACTATTGTTTTAAAAAGTAGGTCAGTGTTCTTTTGTCCATAGATTTTCTTATCTTCTTTATATAGAAAGTTTAATTAATGTGTTCAAATTGTAAGAACACACATAAAAGCCTGTTTGTCATAGAAATAATAATAAAATTGCATATGGCATTTTACTATAAAAATAATCCTATCCAAGATAATTCTTTCTCACACTAATTCAAAGGTTTAGTTACTAACAAAGCAAAATGAACCTAATTATAAAGTTATCTCACAGTTCATTGCCTCTTATGCCAGCATTAAAGTAAAACTGATTCAGAAAGAAATGGATAACCAAAGTATTTTCTATTAGCTGACTTGTTTTCTCTGGCAATTGTACACAAGCGAGAAGAGTTAAAATATGAAGTTATTGTACTCCGTTATGCAAATAATTTTGCAAATAATGCAGATTGTTGGTGAAGGTAAATAGCAGTGTATTCCAACACCAAAGTATGATTATTGATTAGGTGATAATAAGTATACCTATACATTATATACATAATACTTTGATATGAATATTTATTCTCTTTAAATTCTTATGCTGAAATCTTAACCCATAAGATTGACAACACTAAAAAGCAAGGCCTTTAGGAGGATATTGTATTTTGAGAGCAGACCTCTCACAGTAGAATTTGTTCCTTTCTATAAAGTGCTAGTTCCTTCTATCATATGAGGCTACAACTAGAAATTACCATGTACAAAGCAAAGTGGTCCTTCACTAGAAACTGAAACTGGCAGTACTTGTTTTCATACTACCTAGGCTCTATAAGTGTAAGAAGTAAATTCCTTTTTTTTTTTTAAGATATCCAGTTCATAGTGTTTTACTATAGCAGCAGAAAGAAAGACATATAATTTTAAAGTTCAATACTTTTAATTCATGTTTCATTCCTATATATAAAAACACAAGGTAATTCACAAATATTTCACAACTACTTGTGTTTTGGTTGCTATTTTGTTGTTGTTTTGGTTTAATCTGCATGGGTTAGCTTTTCCATTCATTATAGAAATGAGCTGACTCATTCAGAAATGAAAATCATGTTTGTTAGCAAAGAAAGAAAGCAACTGGAAGACATTCATAATCCAGTTATTGTTTGAACTAAACATTCTAGCTGTCAATTACAAGAAAAAGTAGAAAAAAAAAGAATACACTTAAAAATACTTTATTTGGTGGAAAAGCACAGTATAGCCTCACTACATTAGTTTCTTTTGTTTTATTTTTTATGTATAGCATTTTTAGAGTTGAGGATTTTGAAATGATATCTTGATACAAAGCTATAATTTAACTAACTTTTCCATTTTCTGTTTGCTCTGAGAAAGCAAATCTCCCATTGAAATAGGAAAAAGAAAAAAAAAAAAACAGAAGCCCCTGAGGGTATCTCATTACTTATCAAAGTAAGAAAGCAAATGATTGGCTCTAACTGAATACCCAGTGTGTACTTTACAGCCAAGAAGGGTGATCAAAGATGAGGTGGAATTAAAATATCTCCTATTTAAAAACTTTTTACAAAGCCCAGCGTGGTGGCGCACGCTTGTAAGCCTAGTACTTAGGAGGCTGAGACTGGAGGATCCGGGTTTGCTGCCAGTCTTAGCTATTTAGTGAGGCAATCTGCAACTTAGTAAGAAAGACCCTGTTTCAAAATAAAGAATAAAATAGGACTGGGGGTGTAGCTCGGAGGTTGAATGCCCATGAGTTCAATCCTCAGTACTGAAAAAAACAAAAAACAAAAAGCAACAACAAAAAAAACCTTTTTACAGGAAAACTATGCAAGAGAGGAAACAGGTGAACACTTTGTAAATCTAACAATTATTAGGCTTTTATTTAACTTTAGAATTGTACACAGCACAGAAAGAGCCCAGATATCATTCCTATCCTAGTCAATGTTATATTTCTCCTTAGTCTTAAAGTGTGAGAGTAAAACTTACCACTGATAATATATGTTAATTGCAAGCAAGGTACTTTAAAAAGTGTATTTTCCTTAATTTTTATGCAGGTTGAAAACAATTCAATGTGGGCAGAAAGCAACCTCTTTTTTTCCAGGCATATTAATATTCAGAATGGTGGGTTTCGTTGTGAAATACTTATACACATATAAAATATAATTTGATCAATCTCCTCTTACTGGGTTCTTGTCCAGTGAATTTTGGCAAATGAAACCCAAGAACTAATGAAGGGTATAGAATTATGAAAATTTAAGTCAAGGAAAGATAGAAAACAAAAACAGCTTCCCCCACACAGAGGGGAAGGTTCCACAAAATAGAGTAACTTTTGAAGTTCTTGAGAGGTAAGATTTTAGACCTTATTTAGGTTCTCATCTGCTCTTTTATGATTTGTCAGAATTGGATCTCGGGAGAACATGTCTTTTGACTAAGTTTAATCCTTAATTTGAATTGTTATTTCTGTGGGCAAGTGGGCTCAAATCAGACAGGTGGTATGCTGTCTAAACCATGATCTCTTCTAGAATTAAGTATAAAATGAAAAATTATAATTAAGTCTCATATAACATAGTAAGATAATAAGTATAGACACAAATAAAATAGTTTTGTAAATGGTTGAGTGATATGACAAATATAAATATATACTAAATAAATGGAGAATAATTGTATACAAATGGCTACTTTACCTTTGATGGCTAAGGAAAAACATTCAGAGCAATTAAACAGGTAGAGGAATAATGAGAATTTAGTACTCCACACAGCTTCAGGGAAATCTGTATCTCAGAAGAATAATTAAGATAAAAATATAGAGTGATAGAAATCTAAATTCTATTCACAAAAAATAAATAGTAAAGAAAAATTATAAAAGTTTCACTTTATCTTACATAATATAGAAGCTGATAAATTTTATTTGTTAATTGCTTAGAAATTTTATGCAAATTATATTATCCATGCTTTATAAATTTGGAAATTGAAAGATAAAATAAAATTGGACTGAGATCACACGCAAACAATGGTGGTAAAATCTGAACCTGGAGCTGGAAATTTTAAGTTTATTACTTTTTAAATGATTATTAACCATAAATGTACATTGGATTCATTCATGGATACCTCAGTTTAACACTGGAGGATTCAAAATTAATTGGTCTGGAATAATTTTAGGTACTTAAAATGACCAGGATGAGTATGATATCCCAATAATTGTAATTTGCAACTGGACAATTTCCCTTCCTTTCCTCTTTTTTTTTCTTTCTTTTTTTATTATTATTCGTGCATTGTAAGCAAACATCTTTGTTAGGTACAAATTAACAATGACATATGTGCCCACATTTCTCATTTGACCCCTTCCCCAAATTCCCACCCTGCTCCCTCGCCCTCCCTCCCTCTCAAGTTCAATTTAGTGAGTAACTTTGATGTATATTAGGGTGTCCCCGCCCCCTGTCCATCCCTTTCGGTTAAATCAACTTCTTTGTTTATGGAGGGTCTCTCCTTTTCCACCTGAAGACCCTCTTATGCCCCATCTTCTCCTTAGCATCCACATATAAATACAAATAGCCAATAAATGTATGAGGAAATGTTCCACATCATTAGCAATCAGAGAGATGCAAATCAAAACTACCTTGAGATTTCACCTAACTCCAATCAAAATGGAAATCATCAAAAACACGAACAACAACAACTGCTGGCGAGGATGTGGAGAAGTGGGAACTCTAATACACTGTTGGTGGGACTGCAAACTAGCACAACCACTTTGGAAAACAGTAGGGAGGATCCTCAGACAAATGGGAATAAACCTACCATATGATCCAGCAACACCACTTCTGGGTATCTACCCAAAAGAATGGAAATCAAACTATCAGACCAACGCATGTGTATCTATGTTTATAGCTGCACAATTCACAACTGCCAAACTATGAAAGCAGCCAAGATGTCCATCGACAGATGAATGGATTACAAAACTATGGGATATGTACACAATGGAATTTTACTCAGCCATAAA
Source organism: Graphiurus murinus (assembly GCA_004027655.1). Taxonomy (NCBI): domain Eukaryota; kingdom Metazoa; phylum Chordata; class Mammalia; order Rodentia; family Gliridae; genus Graphiurus; species Graphiurus murinus. The sequence continues at coordinate 23,773 of PVLC010013502.1, read as the reverse complement.
GAAGAACAAAATCATGTTATTTGCAGGGAAATGGATGCAACTGGAAAACATTATGTTAAGTGAGATTAGCCAGTCACAAAGAGTAAGGAAGCATATGTTTTCCCTTCCTCTTATTTAAAACCAATAAAAGGATGGGAATTGACATTACTGTAGATATATTGTCTATATTATCTAAGCTAATTCTCAGTTTATTTCTGCAAAGTATTATTAAATTCACCTTTAAAAAAACAAAGTTCAGGATCAGAAAATTTAAGTGTAATGGCAGAGTCTGGTTTCTGACAGTCTATTTAAATAATAGTCACATTCACAAGACTATTCTTATTCACTTTTAATAGTGAACATTGTGAGTATTCTAAAATTTATCTAAACATTTAGAAAGGACAATATGAACTTCACAAAGTCCAGATATGGTCTTACTTAGCCAAATCAGTATGACCATCACATTCCACCTATTCTAAGAGGATTAAAGAATGCATAATATATTATCATTCTGTAATTTACAAATAGATTTTAATTCCTCAAGAGAGGAGGTTTGTCTTCTTTTCTATTACCTGACAGAGTTTAGTATCATGCTTTACATGTAAACATGTGTAAAACAACACTAAATGCCTGCCTAATGAAGTCATCTTTCTGTTTCTCCTCCTATTCTTGGAAAGTAATTTCTCTGGGACATGTTAGACAAAATGCTTTGGATGGCTATCTCTCTGAGTACTAATGGGTAAGTAGTGTGTGGGTAGATGGAGGGGAAATACTCTGTTTTAAGATTTTAAAGCAGCGGAGAATGTATGGGTCAACATTGCAATAAAGAAAACCAATAGAAATTACACAGCACTTAGGTTATTCGCTTTTCTGTTGAGATCACTTACCACTTCTAAGGTCAGCAAACTTTTTCTGTAAATATTTAGATAGTAAACATTTTAGGCCTTGCAGTTTTATAGCTTTGTTACAACTTTCAACTCCTCTGAAATTGTAGCAAGAAAGTAGTCATAGACAATATTTAAATTAATGGTCATGGCAGTATCCCAGTAAAACTTTATATATAGGAACAAGCACCATTCCATATTTGTTTCCAGCTATAGGTAGAAGAAGGTGTTGTTTGGAAGAAAGGGTTAGAGAGTAATGCGAAAATATCTATTAAATATTAATAAGAGTTTCAGAAAAAGAACAGAGAGACATAACAGAGAGGAATATATCGGGCTAAATTTTTTTTTAATGAAGAAAGACATAAAACTAGAGATTTTGAAATGTCAGCAAACTTTAAGAAGCAAAAACACAAAGGAAAAGCACAACTATATATATATATATATATATCTCACAACTATATATATATATATATATATATATATATATATATATATATATATATTAGAGTCAAACTCCCAAAAGCAAATGAGAAAGAACATCTTACCAAGAACAGAGATGGGGGGTTTGTTGCCCATGGCACATTACTTTCCAAGAAGCAACATATGAGACAGAACTTGACATCTCGAAAAAACAAACAAACAAACAAAAAACACTGAATGCCAGAAGACAAAAGAATGGCATTTTCAAAGTGCTAAAAGAAATAACCACCAGTTTAAAATGCTATGTTTAGGGAAATAATGTACAAAAGGTGAGGAAGAGATATTTTTAAGCAAACCAAAATTATCAAAAATCTGTTATTCCAAACTTACACCCAACTTTCTTTCAGTCCATCCCCACTGGGGATACGTATTTATGTGTGAGAAACCCTAAAATTATTTTTTAGGAAAAGGCAAATAATTAAATTAATAAAAAATAATTAATACAGGATAAAATAAAGAGTATTTACCTACAACATCCTAATATAACTTTTATTTTCAAAAGTTCATGAAATATTTATTGTAACTAACCAAACATTGAGTTTTAAATAGGTCTCAACAAATCTCAAAAACTTAAAAAAATATTTTTCTGATGTGAATTTAAGCTGAATGTAAAAAAAAGGATAATTAGAAATTCTGCAAATGTTTGGAAATTGAGAAATGCATATCAAAATAATCCTTAGTAGAATAAATTAATAATGAAATTTAGAAAAAACTGAAATACTTACCATTAAAAATACTTAATATAGACATTGACAACGCAAAACTAAACTGCAATTACAAAAATAGAATAACTTTCAATACAAATAGAAAACAGTAGAGGCCAAAAGAACAGATATCTAGGTACTCACTATAGAAGTTAGAAATAGAAAATAATATTGAGCAACTTGTAATAATAAATATTTTATAAGTAAAATATTATGAAACTGAAAAAATAACAAGAATATATAAGATCAGAATTTCATTGTACAAAGAGATTACTATAGAAGAAAAGCTTACCAAAAAGAAAGAAGTGTTATAATAGAGTTGCAATGCAAAAAGAATACCACTTCAGAACTTATAGATGTGATGACGAGTGTTTTTGTTTTTGTTTTTAAATAATGATAGCAAGAATAGAAGTATTGTGGCCAAAGATCCCATGAAGGGCAAGAGCGAAGAAAGCCAGGGCCATGTTTCCTTCCATGATATCCATGGAAGGCTTGAGTGGCTTGCTGTCTCAGGTTGGATGCCCTTTCTGTTACGTGTCCAATACTTTCCTATACCTAACCTGATCTGTTGACATAAAAGTAGTGATCTTCCTGAAGCATTAGACATACTTCCCCTCAGGCCACTGTAATCATATCCAATGCTCTTCTGTTGATGTTATAGGTCTGTGAGTGCTTTGGCCATTCTTAAGCCCATCAAATTGTTCTAGAGTTAGGTTTTTGTACATTAAGGAAGAGGATATTAAGTGTCCTATTACTGCTGCCATTCCAGAAGTAATGCTAGGGCAAAACAGAAAGTCTTTGTCCCTTCTAAACCTATTAATGAAGTTTGTTTCTTGTCAGGTCCAGATTATCTAACTGCAAATGAGACTCAGCTGGACTACCAACCCCTCTGACCAGTGTACATCAACTACTATCTCTTATCAAGAAGCCTGACCAATACATCTTCCAGGAGCATGTCCTGTCCCAACAGGTCCTATCCTGACAGAGAGCAAGAGCAAGAGGTCTACATCCCTGTACAACTTGAAGAAGATAAAGAAAATGGGCCATTCACCCTTTTTTCTACATGATTTCAGCGCCTCTAGCTCTTGACATGGGAACGTTAGGTAGTTAGCCACACATGAGAAGTCACACATGGGACAGGGAGGGTCCTTCCTTAAAAGAAATGTGATGATTGTCCCACCCAGCTGTAGTCAAAGAATTCCAATCCATTACATCACTGCTTTAGATACCAGCAGAAAATTCCAACATGGGGAATTTAGCACAGTTGTACTAAGCAGTAACTGCCCCAAATTACTATGCTAAGGAGGAGTGGGATTTCTTGACAATATACAAATTCACCATGGAGTAGGCTCACCTCTTTTTTTCTTTTTCCACTCCCTGACCAGTCAACTCTGTTACTTTCCTGGTGAAATCACCAAATAAAACCCATTATGCTCACCCCCTCCATAAAAAAAAGAAAGAGGAAAAATTATGATAGTAAATTAAAAGTTTTCATGTTATATATATATATATACTTGGGAGGCTGATACCGGAGGAGCCAAGTTCGTGGCCAGCCTCAGCTACTTAGTGAGGCCCTCTGCAACTTAGTGACACCTTGTTTCAAAATAAAAAATAAAAAATAGGACTGGGGATATAGCTCAGAGGTAGATTGCCCCTGGGTTCAATCCTCAGTACTGCAAAAAAAAAAAAAAATATATATATATATATATATATATTTACCAAATTTGAATAAAAATGAAACAATATTGCAGTTTATAACCATTAAATAAATAAATAAAAATTTATAAATTATATATTACTAAATTAATAATATTAAAATTCTCTGTAAAGAAAACTCCAGGCCCAGACTCAGTCTTACTGGAGAATTCTACCAAATATTAAAGGAAGAAAAAAGACTTAATTTAGCAAGAAATTTGGAGAGTAGTAAAGATGAAACCTTTTGAAAGATACAAGACCAGAAAAATTATGTAATGAAAATATGGCTTGGGCAATATATGAAATAGAATATAAGATTAATGTTGGACATAAATATAAATAGCAAAATATGAACTGACACATTAGCCCAGCAAATTCAATTAGGTAGATTTGATATTAAATTAGATAAGAAAGAAAAAGCAAAAGAAAGGAAGAAAGAAAGGAGGAAGCAAGGAAGGAGAGAGAGATAAAGAAAGAAAGATGATAGGTAGGAACATGTTTCACATACAATTTTGCAATTATCCCAGAATTGCAAGCTTATTTTAATATTTATAAATCCATGAACAAAGCTGGGCGTGGTGGTGCATGCTTGTAATTCCAGTACTTGGGAGGCTGATACCTGATACCGGAGGATCCAAGTTTGTGGCCAGCCTCAGCTACTTAGTGAGCCCCTCTGCAACTTAGTGACACCTTGTTTCAAAATAAAAAATAAAAAATAGGACTGGGGATGTAGCTCAGAGGTAGATTGCCCCTGGGTTCAATCCTCAGTACTGCAAAAAAAAAATCCATGAACATATTTTGGCATATCAACAAAATGAAGAACAAAATTATATTCCATTCAATAAAACTTGAAAAGGAGTTGAAAATTATTTTCAAAATAAAAATGAAATTGTCTTTATTGTTATTTAAAATAATGTTTTTTTATGATTTTAAAAAATAATTATTTTTATAAATATATTTTTATTATTCTTAGCAGAGTAGCCTTAATAGTAAACCATCTTAATCTGAAAAAACACATTCAATGTGATATTTAATTGTGACATAGAGTGGGTGTTAATAATTTCTTCATTTTCCTTAACACTAATATAATAATTCCATAATATGTAATAACAATAAAACATTGAATGTGATATTTAATTGTGACAGAATGGGTGTTAATAATTTCTTCTTTTTCCTTAACACTAATATAATAATTCCATAATATGTAATAATAATAAACTTTAATTCTTATGAGTTTTTACTATAAATAAATCTGCATGCAAGCTGCCTCACTAGCTAGAGTTTCTTTAGCTTTAGCAGTTGATAAAGTATAACTTTACCATTAAGCTAATAAAATATACCAAATATTTATTTTCTCATTTTTCTTCACCTTAGAATATTTCAAATCCCAACCAAATAAAATAAGAATTAAGGTTAGTAAAAAAATAATAATAAAAGGCAAGAAAAGTAAACAAAAGACAACAATGCACCACACCTTTTATTCAATTGCAAGCACTTCGGAGCTTTTGTATGCTTCACATTCTTCCAATGGAGCAGTCATTAGCAGTATAATTTTTAGCTTGCTCTTTGGTCAAATTTTATATGAACACTCATTTTTCTGTTGAATAGTAAACATTCCAAGAAAATTGCAGAGCCATTTTCTACTAAAACCATTCAGCTCTGAAGTGTTGGTTGGACAAAGCTTCCAGAATTATTTTCTGTAGCTCTTATCTTCATTTGCCTCTACTCTAAATAAATCTCTGTCATTGTATGGTTTTCTTGGTTTGCCGTCATTATGAGCTGCTGGAATAAGGCAAGTGTTTGCTTTAGAGACATTATTGCTTCAATTTAGAAGGATTGATTCCTAACAACTTTGCTTCACTGCATAAAAGTATTCTAATTACAGAGGTTGAAGTTGAGGAGCTTTAAAATATAGTCATTTATGATGCTTTGTCTTGAGTAAAGGGTGGTGAGTAGTGTTTACCCCTATTTATTTTATATTCCTTCCTATTTTAAGAGTGCTTTGGAAGATTTAGCTGATAACTGCTTATCCCAAAATAGGTGTCATTTTTTGGTGTATGTTTATTATTGTGCTATATTGAAAGGCAAATCTACATTTCTATCCATTGTATTTGTTTTTTACATTAATATTATTTTTATTGTGATACTAAAAATTACAAAGGTACATGCCACTAAAGTTGTTAAGGTTTGGTTCTTGAATATTCGCCAAAGACTCACGGACTTAGAGGTTTGGTCCCCAATGCAGCAATGTTCAGAGGGGAGACGTTTACAAAACGATTGCATCATGAGCTATCAAATCTCATCAGTGGATTAATCCATTTGGTGGATTAAAATTTTGGATGGATTATTGTAAAGGAGGGACCTAGCTGCAGGATATCGGTCACTGGAGGCATGCCCTGGAAGAGTTTGTCTTGTACCCAGCCCCTGCTTGTGTGTGTATCTCTGCTTCTTGGCTTCCATGAGATGAACAGCTTCCCTCTGCCATCCCCTTGATGGTCCCCATGATGTTCTGCCCCATCTCAGGCCCAGCACAATGAAGCTACCAGGCAGTACTGAAACTTCGGAAACCTAGACCAAACATACACCTTTCCTCCCATATACATTCCTCCTTTAAGTTCTTCTCAAGTATTTGTCACAGTGGTGAAAAGCTGACTAACAGTGGTTAAATGTGTCCAAAATCACATGCCTAGATTGCCAGTACAGGATGTCTTTCAAGTTTTAACAAGCAAGCAAATCAACCAATTAACTAATTAATTTTGAGACTAGTTTCCGAGAGTACAGGAAAAAATAATTATCTATTCATTATAGCCTTATATTTTGATCTTCGTTGCAATTAGTAATAAATAAACAAATGAAAACAGAAGAAAGACAACTTTAAAGTCCTCATTTTTCTAATATTTGTTTCCTAATTATACATCCTCTTTAATTATTTTTTCCACAGTGCGCCTTGCCCATCTCCACTGCAATGTTCTTTTCCACTCCTTCCATTCGGCAGGTAGTGGAAACAGAAAGAAATGAAGCTTGGAGTTAGCAATTTGAGACTTTACTGCATCTTCCATTAGCCACAATTCACTGAACAAATTGGACACTTTGCTAGACTCCTAAAGTAAATAAATAAAAAGTTTCCTTGGCTGGCTTGTAGTATCTCCGTTTTTCCAGCATATATTATACACTAGGTTAACCAATTTTTCTAACAACATACATTTTAATTTGTAAAGTTCATTTCAGGATTTCCAAAGGCTCAGTTCCTTTTAAGGATGAAATTCTAACAGATAATTTAACAGGGAATACAGTTGAAATTTATGATTTTTTGAGAGAAGGTGACTATAGAAATATTTTACCTGGCATCTAAGCACTTGGGAGGTTACGATAAGGAGGATTGTAGGTTCAAGGAGTCTCAGCTACATAGTGAGACTCTCAGTAACCTCACAAGAGTCTGTTTCAAAATAAAAAAAAAAAATAGATCTAGGGGTGTAGATTGAAGGTAGAATGCCCTCTCCAGTATTGTTAAAAAAAAAAAAAAAAAAAGTGCATTGGTCACTCCTGGCTTCAGGCAAATACTGGTATTTCTGTGTGACTTTCTCTCAGTCATTTCAGAAGCCCACTTTAATGAGAATTATGTTGCTCAGCACCCCAACTGAGAACTGTCCTCTGAACCTTTATAGGCTTTGAAGTAATTCAATTTGCTCACCTATCAAACCATGGAGGTATGTAGTTGATGTTGTTGATACTCTAGGTGTCCTCAGATACCTCTTAATGTTTTTGAGTACTTAATCCTAATGTCTCCATATCCTCTAACACCCCTAATGGTTAAAAACTTCTCAGAACTAATCTTGGCCTTTTAGACACCTATCTTACTCATGAGTTGCAGTCAAAGAACAGCAAAAATTTACCTTTATGGTAGTGTGAAGCTGATATCTTGCCTCTGACTAGACAAACACCCAGATATAATTCATATTCTATAGTTTCACTAAATTGTCAAGTTGAAGCTGAACATGGTTTGAAACTGCACCCTATTTTTACTTCTTTCTCATTTATCTATCTCATTTCATGACACTTTCTCTAGAAATATTCCTCTAATAAAAAAAAATTCATATGGATCCTGGTATCATGATCTACTACTGGGGAATTTAAGAATTAAAGTTGATCACTAGTCATAACCATGTAAATCCCAATGAATTAAATGAATTTTCCAAAATTCAGTAGCCAGTGGGTGATAGGTCAGAAAGTTGAGCCCAGGTTTTCTCATTTTAAATACAGCATATTTACAGGCATGCAAACTATCACACACATATAGTTTATGCATTCATATGATTGTATCTGTAGTATCATATCTGTAAGATTTCCAAAGTTTCCTCAGAATCAGTGCATTAATTCAAGATTAGAGGAAAAAGCAGATGTAAAGTTTGAAGATGTTTGTCCTTTTAGTAGAGTTTGTAGTCTAGTAGGGAAGACAGACAAATAATAATAAACTAGTATGAGTTAAGGGAGTAAGTATTACTGGAGAAAAATAAAGAAAAAGAAAAACTCAAGGAAGATTCAGAGCAGAGTGTTGTAATAAATAAGGATTTAAGGCTAATCTAGACTTCAGCAAAAAATATAAAGGAGGGAAGGGTGTTAAGTAATAACTGGATAAAGAGTTTCTCAAGAAGAGAAATAGCAAGTAAAAATCTGCAAATTCTGATGTGACCTAAGAGTGGCAAGGTGTCTGGTATGTCTATAGCAGAATTAGCCTTGAGGAGAAGTTAGAAATGAAAATCATCCCAGATCACAAAGGACCTTTTGTTTTCCAGTGCTTGGCACTGAATCCAGGCACAAGTGAGGCAAGTGTTTGAACACTGAGCTATAACCCCAGACCTTTTTATTTTGAGATAATGTCTTACTAAATTTCCTGGGCTGGCCCCAAACTTGTTATCCTCCTGTCTCAGCGTCTTTATTAGCTGGGATTATAGGTATGTATCACCATGCCTGACTCTTAATCCCCCTATAAAATAATTTTCACTGATATAATATTCACATGCATAATAAATGTTCTACCTTATTATTCTAAGCTGGAAAGTTGTAAAATAAAGCAAGATATAAAACTACTTGAGGCCTAGATGAAAGATCAGAAAAAGCTGCTTCTAGACTTTCGTCTTTTGTTGTATGTGACTCACCTCTAGAATGTGGGCTCAACACGAAGCATGAGTAACATGATATAGGAACCATGATGAATGAATATGGTTCCTAAGATATCATACCAAACACACTGTATGTATATCTTTGGACTAACACCAAGATCCACAGGAAATCAAGCCTAAAATGACAAGGTTTCAACTAACCCACTACCTTTCCTTCTGATGCACTCACAATGACTTTTTCTTTTGAAGTTCTGCTTTACTTTTGGTTGGAGAGAGGGCTTCACAGGAGAGGCTCTTTCTCATATATATCACAATAAGAGTAAATTCTCAATGAATTGAACTAAATGTCTCTCAGCTACTTTCAGAGCCTAATTACATTGGGTCAAATTTCTCTCTCTCTCTCTCTCTCTGAAGTGGGAGAAATACTGCTTACCACAGGCAAAGTCTTAGATTATTTTTTATTTTACAATACTTAAAAAGACTTTTTCTGTTAAATTATTGATATACTTACGGGTAAGAGTAAAATGATGTGATCTATGGTTTAAAAAAGCTATTGTGGCTGTAGTATGGACTAGTCATTACAGGAGCAAGTACAGAACAGGGGCTCTGTTATGTTACTGGATAACATGGAAATTGTAACATTCTCTAGGAAACACACTCTGAGATGGACATTCTTTAGAAATGGAGATTCTTTAGAAATGTAAAGAAAATATACTGGATTTCATTTTCCATATTCTGATCACACTCATTCACCAAGAGTGTTGGCTACTGAAGATTCATGTGACTCCCTCCTCTCGGAATATACCTTAGGTGACAAGAACTACTAAATCTAAGGTAATTTGTCTTTCCTAGTAACAACCTATATCAATTGACCGATGGATGGTGGTGTGTGGGGAAGAAATCTCTGAAGGGCAATTTCTGCTCCAAAGCAATCTGTGTATTGGCGGAGGCCAACATCGTAACTACATTCCAGTCGACCTCCTCTCTTTCTCAGTTCTACTTTTCAATTATTCCTTTCTCCAAGGCTGTGGCTTCCGGGAACACTTCCTTGAAAATCTCCCGAATCTCCATCTCTGAGTGTGTTTCCTAGACAATGTTACCAAACATGATTAGCAAGATATGGAGAAAGATATGAACCCCAAACTCAATTATGGCAAAAGAAAAATTGAATTGCCACCATTCCATATGAAAGTAAGCTGTGGATGGAACTGATTTGAGAAATAGACCAGAAGTAAAATTTTGGGCATAGTATGTTTGCATTATCTATTAAACACTCAAGTCAGGTTGCCACATCGGCAGGAGGTTATATAAGTCTGATTTGAAAAGAGATTAGGAGAAACAGAGATGAGAGATTACAGAAATGAATCTTTGGCAACTGTCAGCATATTTGAGGTTTTAAAGTTATTATTTTGTGCATGGAGAGAATACATTCCAATCATCTTTCATCATAAAAGAAAATATTCTATATTTCTTTAAGAAATTATTGAAATAATTTTATTAAATAATCTGGTACAATTTTATGTGTGGTTGAAAATTGTGTTTGCTTTTTGTTGAATGTGCAGTACTATGTAGAGCATGAAAACTATTTAATAGTATTGTATATGCAGGTATCAGGTATCTGTGTATGAATTATCTGAAGAATTACCTATTTATACATGCATTAATATAATTAGTATGTATAGCACATATGTGCATTATTTTAATTTATAATATTACCCAATCTTTAATAATACTGCTTTGTTTTTCCATTTTGACCTACTGCTTTTTGAGAGAGGCTTGCTAAATTCCCTCATAAAATCTTTTATTTCTACTTTTCTCTTGATTCTATCTTTATATATTTTGTAAATGTATTCTTTGAAGCAAATGTTTTATCATGAATAAATGTTTCTATTCTGTTATTTTTATCAGTGCATAATAATTTATTTTGTTTTCTATGCTCTTTTTTGAACTTGTATCTGCCACTTGTATTTAATCAAAAAATAATCGTAGCTGATTTTAGTTGATGCTTGCCCAATAGGGTTTTCCCCAATCTTTTTTTTTTCTTTCTTAATTTCCATGTCCCTGTATCTTGAAAATAAAATAGGATTGAATGCTTGTTTTAAATTTTAAATTGAAAACACTGAATTTTAATGGTGTAGTTTAAATAATTTTCATGTATCTGATTATTGATTAAATTAAGACCATCTCTCTCATATATATATTTTCATATATATGTATTATATATATATTCATATATATAGTATATATATATATATTTTCTGTCTCAGCCTCCAAGTACTGAGATTACAGGGATGTGCCACCATGCCCAGCTTAATATATTTTCACTTACAGTATTTTTCTCCTTTTTAAATCTCCAATATTAAGTTTTTTTATTATGTTATATAATTCACTTAATTCTTATATAGCTCAAACTTTTAAAAAATTAACAGCTGTATCATTACTTAACAAAACTCATATTAAGCCATTCTTGCATATCCCTTTGAATTCTTCCTTCTTTTTCATCTGTCTATACAGCCATTAATGTTGTCTAGTATTTTAGTTCTGATGTTTTCCTCATCTTCTTCCTTTCCTTCTTCCTCTCCTTCCTTCTCCTCCTCCTGGCTGTTCTCTACCTCCTTCTTCATCTCTTCACTGCTAATATATTATTAGAAACCAGTAAAGGTTACCTTCAGTATCTATCTCAGTGTTTTTCTGGATTGATTTATCTTCTCAGTATCTTTTCCTAATTATTGAATTGGATCTTTATGTGATAAACCCTTTGGGATCATGGATACCTGAGATAATATTTATTTTATTCACACTTTTTAATGCCAATTTGGTGAGCTATCAATTGAGATTCAAGAATTTTTTTCCAAAATATAACTATTACTTCATTGTTACTGTCAAAAGTAAGAAATTTGATATCAACCTGCATTTCTTCTTTATAATGCATAGGCTCTTGAAATTACTTTTGCTTTCTACTTGCTTTAGGAATTTTCTCATTTTTACCTTTCACTAATATATACTTAACTGTCATTTTTTTCCTTCTTTTTTCCATTCTAATATTTTTTCATGTTTGAGTTCAGGTCTTTTTTGTTTCATTTAACTGTGAGAAATATTTGTTTTCCCTGAAATTTTTTTTTCAGCTTTTCTGTTGTACATTAGTTTGCTGTTGGTTCCTCTACATCTACCTATTATATACCTTAGCTATGTTTTTGAAAAGTAATTGATCTTTTCCTGTGGGTTTTCTCAGTCTCAGATTGCAGCTTAGTAATCATTCTATGGCTATCATCATTCTCCAGTTCATTCTATTAAGTTCTTTATTTCAGTAACTGTATTGCTCTGTATTGTAAAGTTATTTTAAAATGTATTGTTTTATTTCATATTCATATTTTTTGAATCTTCTTATATACAATCTTGCATATGTGCCACCAAGCCTGGCTAAAAAAAGTTCTGCTGTTTTTCTTATTAAAAGGGCACTAGTCCCATCATAAGAGCTCCATCTTCATGACCTAATTGCCCCCAAAGTCCCCATCTCCAGCATCACTTTGGGAATGGGATTTTTAACATATGACTCTTGGATAAATATAAATATGAAGTTTATAAATCTTCTTACAAAATACTGCAATTGATGCACTTGCCTACTATTTTTGTGCAGGACTAGAGTTCCCACACATCAATACTATATTTTATTTATTTTCACAATATAAATTCCCAAAATAACAGTTGTTAAATAAATGTTCATTGAATACATGCAATTTCAGGATTATAGCCAAAGACAATATCATTGAGAGTTTCAGTATTGAAGGAATATCATGAAGATGCCAAAATGGGTTTGTTCTTGAAAAGTCATGAAGGTTTGTTCATGCAAAAAGGTTGAAAAAATTTGATGCATAATTAAAATTTGACATGATGGATACGTGATAATTCATATGGAAAGGACAATAGCAAGAGGAAACAATTGCAGTTTCAATGATATAGTGGGAAATGAAGTTTAATTTAAAAGTTCAAATCATGCTATAGAGTATAGAAGGCTTCTAATATTGTATGACATTTATTTCTCAAACATTGTGGTAGGTGATTTCCAAAAATATTCTTTACAATTTAAAGGTTCATTAGCTTCATGTTTCAGATAACAAACTGACACTCAGGGAGCAAAAAAGAGAAAGAAAAAGAGAGAAATAAAATCAAAATCACAGTGAATCTGGACTTCTTAATTAAAATGAAGATGATACTGTAAATGAGAGATAATCAATATCTTAAGATGACAACAGAGAATTCTGCAACATTTGAAAGTGCTTTTGTTCCATGAATATTACACTCTTTTATGGATAGTAAGTAAACAGGAGGACTTTGGAGAAGATTTGGCAGAAACTAAAAAAATTTTTTTTGTTACTGGAAACAATGGAAGCATGATTAGAATAATTGTTGAAAAGCATTAACAAAGTAATGACATTTAAGAAAGTGAAAGCACTTACTACCCTGCCAGGCCCCAAGCTAAGCAAGTTGTATATATTGTCCAAAAAAAGACTTTGAGCATAGCATCATTAGACCAATCTTACACATAATGGCAAGTATATATAGAGGTGGTTTCTCTTGCTTAAAATTGCATATGTAGTAGATAGTATAAAGTGCAGATCAATCTTAATCTGCACATTTTGCCACCAAAATTTTAAAAAGGATCTGTTTTAGTAATACTTAATAATGCTATGGAGTGTGAATTTCTCTGAAGAAATATTCTGAAGGAGTATTTAATTTAGGAGATTAATGAGATAGATGAGTCACTTGGAACTAAAACTATTCTCAACCTAATCTAGTCTTTCTTTGATGATTGAGAATGCATTTTGGGAGTTTCATTATCAACACAAATTATCATTATACTAGTAATCCAAAATGCTGGATGATAGTAATATTCAACAAAGTCACATAACATAGGAATGATTCAGTTAACAAATAGCTAATTTTATTAGATTATATGCTTAGATCTAATGCCAAAATATCCTTCTGAGGAAACAATAAAATTTCTTACCATATTTTAAAAAATTAATAAAATAGATGCAAATATCTTGCTTAAGGTGATGTGAAAAGTTACAGAACCAAAAGTCACAGCCAGTAAAAATCTGATTTCATACACTAAAAGCAGTGTATTAATTAACTACCAAAATATGATGACCAGAACAGACTGTTCTCAAGTGTAATTATCCAAATCAAAAACATAAGATTTATTTATTCATTTTTTGTAGACAAGAATGTCTTCTCTTATGGGTTGTTTAGTATAAGTTGTACATATGTCAAAGATATTCAAAACATAATTGAATACAATAGTCAGGATCCTCAAGAAATCTAATTCAGAATTTGATTAACATTGCTTACAATCATGTATTAATTCAAAACTCTCAGTATAATATATACCTGTATAGATGATTTAAAATTACATAAATTTTGAAATGATCACCATGAAATCTGTGCAATATTGGCACTGCCCTGAAATTATTTTAGTTTCAATTGCTAAAATTCTTGGAAAACAATAAGCAATTTGACTCCACAGTCATATCAATTTTTGTTAGATTTTATTTAACACTCAGGGCATGAGATTATTTATTAGCATCAATAGAGTTTATATTCCATAGTTTTCCCTTATTCTGGATGTCAAATATGAATTATTTATATTTTCATTACAAAAATAAGTGCACTAATAATCTTGGAGAATAGTATGCATCATGTTGATTTTGAACTGTTTGTGAATTTGTGCTGCTTGATCACAAAGATAGTAAAGTTACTGAGTGTGTGTGTGTGTGTGTGTGTATGTGTGTGAGTATAACACACCAATAATAACAATCTTGAATTAAAATTCGCTTTCTGACAATTTTTTGGACTAGAAATACTGAGAATCCATGGAATAACAATTATGGAAAATGTTGAGTAAACTATATATGTATGACTGAGCTCCCAAATGGACACAAGATTAACTGTGAGACTCAAAAGAAGAGGCCTATAAAAATCAGACTTGCACATGATCCAAACAATATAGCTGTTGGCAGTGAGGAAGAAGGGAGTTTCTGTGGTAGGGAGTCACTCTGGCACATAAGAAAGGATTTTCATTCCAAACTGGGCTTTAAAACTGCAAAGCTAATGTCTCAAGAATATCTTACACTAATGAAAAAGTATGTCAAGCAAAATCTTGACAGCAAAACAAGAAAATGAATTCTGTATATCTTCATCTGGACTATGGATGAATTAAAACAATAGCAATAAGATTATACTTTATAATGCATTATCAAAGAGCTAATTTAAGAATTGGAGTTAGAATTGAAGCTTTCTTCCTAAAATCCCAGTTTTGTAAATACATGAGTGTTACCATTTATAGCTTTCAGAAGAAAGGGATTGAAGAAATTTTCATTTTTAAAGCCTTTGCAAAATGACTACAAATAATATTACAAATATTGCAAATAAAGTGATTGTATTTAATGTGCTTTGGAATAAGAAAAATCTACATTGTAATGTCAATCCTCTTCAAATATATCTAAAATACGCAATAAAATATAAAGAAATTTTTCATAGTAGGCTTCAATGCATTAATTTTCAAAAATAAATGAAAATTTTGGAATATTTATAACCAAATATCTTTGAAAAAATAAGGCAAAAGGATTTCTCAATTATATATTAGTTCTTATAATCAAGTTAGAGTAATTAAGTCAGTGTTCTAATAGTAGTGCTGGTGGAACTAGATGTATTAATAAAATAGAAAGTACAGAAACAGGCCCATGTTTATTTGGTTTTTTTGTTGTTGTTGTTTTTGCAGTACTGGGGATTGAACTCAGGGGCAGTCTACCTCCAAGCTATACCCCCAGCCTTATTTTTTTTATTCTTTATTTTGAAACAGGGTCTCACTAAGTTGCGTAGTGCCTCACTAGGTAGCTGAGGCTGGCAGCGAACCCGGATCCTCTGGCCTTAGCCTCTCAAATGCTGGAATTACAAGCGTGCGTCACCACTATGCCTGGCTATGGAAATTTAATAGAAGGTAGAGTTGGATATTTGATAGAAAGCACATTTGTAATGAAAGTAATGATTCTTAAACACAAGGTGATGAGACAACACCTGGTTATGAATAGGAGGCAAAGGAATAAATCCTACAATATACCAAAATATGTTCCTTGTGCATTAATAGCAAAATGTAGACGAGAATACATGCACTAACATCAGAAATGACTTCTTAATTATTTCATTTCTTTTGGTATTGGGAATCGAACCCAGGGCCATTGTACCACCAAGAGACACACCCAGTCTTTTTTATTATTTATTTTGAAACCGGGTCTTACCTAAGTTGCTGAGATTCCCCTCAAACCTGAGATCCTCCTTTCTCAGTTTCACAAATACTGGGATTACAGGTGTACACCACCATGTGCAGTAGAAATAATTTCTTATATAAGACAAAAAATGAAAATATAAGGAAAATCACTAAAATTTACATTAATATATTTTCTATGTATTTGAATATTTCATACATGATTTGAAATACAAGCCAAAGACTGTGAGATGTCTTCAGCACATATAATTAAGAATAGTTAATAACCATAATATATAAAAATATTTTAAAAATAACAACAACCAAATACACTTTTTAAAAATGGTCAGATAGAAGTTTGCAATTTAAAGAGGAAGAAGTTTTAATAGCTAATAGAAACATGTGTTGAGCTGAACCCAAACCACAGAAATTTAGGACACAAGACCACATTTTCTAACACATCAGACTGGCAATTTTTTAAAAAAATCTGACAGGACCAAATGTTGATGACCACATGGACCAAAGAGAATTATCATAATTTTGTTGTTAGAAATAGAAGCTGTCACAATGACCTTGAAGAACAATTCTATACCAGCTAGTAATAAAGATGAAGAAATATAATTTCTCACTCACAAGAATCAAATGTGAAGGGCACCAAGACCAGTTCGTTCTCTCTTGTGGGTCAGCGCAGACATTTCAGCTGGGAACAGCCAACCTGCATAGTCAGCATGGCGTTTGGGTAAAGCTAGCATGGCTGACAAGTGAGGCTTTTCATTTGGATATTGATCTTGGTTCTCTATTGTCTAGTTTCTATGCTTGGAGATTCCTTGATATCGCCCTGTTACTCTAAGAAAACGGCTGCTTCCTATGTATTAAAGGCTAATCTAATGACCTCACAGTTGTGACAAAAACTTCATTTTGGAAAAAAAAAAAAAAAGGCTTAGGTAGAGGTATTACAAAAGCTTATGTTGGTATTGATTGTCCTTCCTCAAGAAGATCTAGTACCTATTTCTATTTATTTGTTTGTTTGCTTACTAGTTATTTATTTTTGTGGTTCTGGGGATGGAATTCACAGCCTCTTATAAACTGGCCAAATACTCTATCACTGAGCTATATACCTAGCTTAGCTTTTCTTTTAATGGATATTTTTATGTCTGGGAATTAGCAGAGATATAGAAACTGGAAAAGAAATTACAGTTTCCTTTTATGATTGACAATGTCATCATTCTCCTGAAAAACTTTCTATCGATTTAACATTTTTTGAGGTACTAGGGGTTGAACCCAGGCACATTCTATCTCCAAGCTATACTCCCAGCTTATTTTTTATTCTTTATTTTGAAACCGGGTCTCACTAAGTTGCAGAGGACCTCACCAAGTAGCAAAGATGGGCCTTGAACCTGTGATCCTCCTGTCTCAGCCTCTCAAGTGCTGGGATTACAAACATGTACCACCACATCTGACCATCTATTTGACGTCTATGTTCTAAGAAATTTCTTCGTTGACTTCTTACCTGGCTCACACAAACATGAAAATCTAATCTAGGCATTGCTACAGATCCCTGTAAATAAAGTCCTCATTTGCTACTTCAACTTTACTATACACACACTAAAATTGTACCTAACGTGTCTGTGTCAAAATTAGATGCTATTGCCTGGCTTCTGCTTTTCCAGGGTTATCTTGTAAACATCATCACTAGGAAGCACAGTTTTATATTCCATATTTCAACAAGGATATGGTACACAGCTGCCACTGAGTTTCTAGCATCTCCAAGACTTCCCTCACTAGCACATTCTTTATTGCTTTAGTGAAGAGAGGCAGTCGAGAAGGTCTAGTCTTACATAATAAATCTATTCTATCACACTCATATCTCTGAGCCTCCTGACCTCTTCCTCAATATTCTGCCAAGGCTGTTCCGGCATTTCCACTCATTTCCTATAAGCCATTATATCTCTAGAATTCAAAATTCCATTCCCAGCATCCTTGCCAGGAAATTAAATCCTGAGTCACAAGAGTTTTCCATATAAATTCACTCTCCTCTCCCTTGCCTTTTATTTGAATACCTCCTGTTCCAACATGTTTTAAGAACCACTTACTTGCACATCCTCTTGATTCTTTTGGTAAATATTTGCAGGGTTTTGCAGGCCCTTTGGCGAATGAGACATTTCTTTTCATTTATTCTTTTTGGCCATGTCAAGTCTTGACCTTAGTTATTGATATAAGGGCAATGAGATGAGGTGACAGATAAAACTTGAAGAGGACAAAAATTATCATAAAAGGTGTCCACCTCAGACATGGTGTCTGCATGGTCTTCAGACACTGGGGAACCACTCTGCCAGGAAAACATCCTAAGAGCTTACATGAATATGTCGGTTCAGTGTTCTTAATCACATCCAACAGAAAGTCCATATCCTGTCTTACAGACTCTTGGGATTTTCCCAGCAGGATACTGATTTAGCCAGCCTCATGGTCAAACACTGAACCATTTTCAGCATGCTTTGTGCTACAGATGCAGAAGACGGTGCCGTAATCATATAGTTTGATGTAAAAGTGGGCTTCCACAGCAAGGTCTAAATTGTCAGTCAAATGACTAAAACTCTCCTTCATTTGCCAAGGCTTCCATGACAATAATGAATGGTAGCTTATGGCATGCTCTTCTAAGTATCACTGCTTTGTATAATTCAAGACCTAGAGATACTGTTTATGGTAGTGCTTTCACTTGAACATTGTTTAATCCCAATAATTATGAAGTTGTAACGCACTAACAACTATGGTATTTATTTTATATAATGATGAAATCTCTGCTACCAACTGACAAGCAAGCAGTCACATTCTGGAAATGAATTTTGAGGTTTTGCCTTCTGGATCCACAGCTGTAACATCTGTTTCTATCTTGATTATCCAAAATAGTAAAACCTGAAATAAGGATGTGTTGTAGGAATCCGAATAGTAACATGATTCCTGGAAGTACTGTGGAGGGAGGGGGTGTACAATGTAGACAAGGATGGGACAAAGTCAATGTAGGGTGAAAATCATTGTGAGAAGTTGAATTTAATTCCTCTAGAGACCCTTTAGGAAACTATATAGAATATGTGCCAGAATTTCTGGTGGTCACTGTTTAGAAGTCTCCCATCCTTGTCTTTGGAGGAGCAGAAGAAAGGGTTCTGGCATCCAGAGAATGCTCTTAGAGAGAGTTATCAACAGGAGATCCCTCAAGAAGGATGAAAAATATGAGCAGAACACTAATATTATCACCATTTAACTTTCAATAATGTAGTGCTCAGGAGAGACTAGAAGAAGTCCTTACCACAGAGTCATTCGAATTGGGGAATTATTAGTTATATGAAAAGCATTTTATTAATTTTACATAGATGGGCATTTTGAGAGGGTTACTGGACTAAGTTCATAGACTAAGCACAGATTAGATAATAAAAAACTCTGAAGATAAAAAGAAATTATAACATGTGTCAGTCAAGTAATACATTCTTTGATGGTGTGGTTCCCAACAGTTTCATTATTCTCTAAAATTGGTCAATTCTCATAATAATTAAGAAAGTCCACCCCAGTAGATACAAGGTTTCCACATAGTTAAGCAAAATCACTATGAATGCACTTATTTAAATTTGATATTGTCACACACATTCTGTTCTTGTTCTAATTATATGAGCTTAGAAATAATATGTCTTCTGATTAATTGTATCAGATATTTTTGGTCTGGGTATGCAACAATATACAAAGAATTATGTTTTAGTAAAATACATATGGATAAAATACTTTAAGACCTTATATTATTTGAAAAGCTTGGTATTAAATACTAAAAGAATGAAAAGAATGAACTTTTCAGATAAAGAACATGCATTCTATATCTGTGAGTGATCTTGAGGAACTTAGTTTCAAAAATCACAAAGTATATTAATGAAAATTAAAATGTCATATTAGACAAAATATTTTCACCACCAGCCAATATTTGCAATATAACATGAATTATGCAACTTAGTAATCACAATATTATCACTAACATATAGTTATCTTAGAAATTTTCAAGAGTATGTTCATGTCTTCTAACAAAAACTCTAGAATTTCATTCAAAGCATAAAAATCATATATACCAATAGTAATGTGTTTATTGAATGCTTCTTATATACTTAAAATAATTCTATTTGTTTATTATTGTCAATATTTTGAAATGCCATAATTTTTAAAATTCCACTTTTAAATATTTTGATTAATGCTGCATATTTTCTTTCTTTCTTTTTTTTTTTTTTTTTTTTTTTTGCGGTACTGGGGATTGAACTCAGGGGCATTCTACCTCCAAGCTACACCCCCAGCCCTATTTTTTATTCTTTATTTTGAAACCGAGTCTCACTAAGTTGCGGAGTGCCTCACTTAGGTAGCTGAGGCTGGCTGCGAACCCGGATCCTCCGGTCTCAGCCTCCCTAATGCTGGGATTACAAGCGTGCGCCACCACGCCTGGCAATGCTGCATATTTTCAATTTTGTATACTATTACACACTTACAAAATATGTATACTAAGATTCAGCAGCAGGTTTTCTCATAATATATATTAGAACTCAGGATTCTGTTAGAACTTTCAACTGTTTCAAATATTAATAAAAGCATTTAAATATTAAATGTAGATGATGATTGGGATTAAATGTATGTAACTGTGTTTGTGCGTGTTTAGATTTTGCTCTATTGTAATTTTTGTTCTGCAAGTGAAAATATATCATGTAACTTCTCAGCATCTACTTTTACAAGCTCATACAAACATGATAGATAGTCATGGTGTGGTTAACAGGCTGATGGTTTTATAATGCTCTTTTACTTTGCAAGTATAGGGAATATATCATTTGCTTGTGAAATATTCCAAAAATGTTGCTAGTAAGAAAAATATTTTAGCTCATGAAGAGTTGCTAACTATTCTGCTGTGCTTGTCTCTTGTTGAATTTTTGGAACTGACAGGTTCATAAAAAACAATGTTTATTTCAACCAGCAAATCTCATAGATACAATTTTAAAATACTTAATCTTTGTGCACTACTCTTATACATTCATGCTACCAGTATGTATGGAAAAAGTATTTTAAGGTTAACTTTATACACAACACATACATATAGTAAAAAGGCTTTTACCATTAAAATGAATTTTGTGGTTACAAATGAAAGCTTTGATTCTGTCAAATTAACTCTACTAGAGAAAAGTTATATGTACTCTAAGCTAGTCAGCCATATTATCTGTATAGTAAACATTCTTCAAGTACAAAGATTAGCATATCAGTGCCCTCATCACACCATTAGTCTTATCCCTGCCTTGTAAAGATCTCATTCTGTGGGGATTTGACTAATGAAGTTTCAGTACTGAGACAATAATGGCTTTCTCAGAGCAGAAACTGCCAATTCAACCATATTGTGCTGAACTGTAGAAAACTGTGCCAAATTGTGTGTGTCTACTTCAGAAACAAGCTGTTCATTAAAAAGCAAATGAAAAAGGAAAAAAAAAAAGGTAAGCAGCAAAACAACAATTTAAATAGCAACTATGAAGTCCTGGCACACATTATAGATTTGATTTATTTTCCCACAGTATCAAAACAGTCCATGTAACAGTTTCTTTCTGAGGATGAACAAGATTACTGCATAAACTTCATTATCACTTTTCTTTATGTGCCCAGCTCATGCTAACCACATGTTGTACCACGGAGCTACACTCCCAGCCTCCATTATCAATTTTATTGCCAACCTTCATGCAGGAAAATTAACATTTAAATAGCATATTGCACTATACAGTATTACTTAATCTTCAATCCCCTTCATTTATTACACTAAAAATCATTTTTGTGCAGTGTTATACTAGGCATCAAACTAGGGCTCTCTATACATTCCTATTTCAAATTCTGTTGAGAAATATTTTCATATTTTATTAGAGATTTTTTTTCAAATCAAAATTGAAAAGTTATGAATAAGGGACCTGCAATGTCTTATTTTAAATGGTGTACAATTTTAGGCACATTGTGTGTGTGTATATGTGTGTGTGTGTGTGTGTGTGTGTGTGTGTGGTGCATGAGATCAAATCCAACACTTAACTCATGCTAGGCAAGCACTACGCCACTGAGCTACATCCTCAGTCCTTAGACACATTTTTTCTGCTGTTCTAACAGAATTTTTCTTCTTGACCACACTCATGCCAGGATCCTCTGAACTCTATATTAGACTAATCCTCAATCTTGGCCTATAAATATGACAGATTTAACACAAATGATTCTGTTGCCCCATCCTTCCTAACATTAAAAGACTTAAACCCACCAAGCATGGTGGTGCATGCCTGTAATTGTATTATTTGGAAGGCTGAGACAAGACAATAGCAGGTTCTAGGCTAGCCTCATAACTTGGTGAGACCCAGTCTCAAAATAAAAGAAAGAAAGGCCTGGGGGTGTAGCTCAGAGGTAGAATGTCCCTAGGCTCAATTCCAAGTACAGAAAGTTTTAAAAATAAAATGACTTAAACGCTGAGAATATTTTCTAGCAGCTCAAGGCTGAATCTCTGAGATGACTCTAGTCCCTCCTAAAGTTCCTTACTAAGAAAGTTCAAGACGACTGAAATGTTTTACTTTTTGTATTAGTCAACACCTGAAGATGGGCCCCTGACCACCCTTTCTTAAAGTATTTACTAAAAAAGCTTTATAATTTTTAATCTTTCCTCTGAATCTTTGAAATGTGTATTTATGACCTGTAACTTCTGAGTGTCTTTCTCAAATATTTGAAAGCAAATCCTTTGAAATACAATCAATAGGAAGAATAGGGCCTCTGACTCCTAATCTCTATGAGGATAGAATCCTAACTTCTACAAATGCCAGCTAACAGATGCAAGTGGCCTAATCAGCACCTACAATGATTGGCCCTTGGGAACTTTTTACTTCCTTGACTACTCAGTACCTGCAATTCCCATGCCACCCCCCCCCACACACACTTTTTTATTTTCCTTTTGAATTTCCCCGTCATCTAAATATTTATTGAAGTTGAATTCAGTTCATGCTAGACTCTCCTCCATACTGCAATAGTGTGTTACGCATTAAAATCTGTCCTCACATTTTACCTAGTGTCCAGATTTGCTTGTGACACCTCCAATATCATGTTCTCCTTTTTATTACAATTTTGTGCATCTATATTACTTATAAAACCATTCTAATTTTGTATTGATCTTTTATTGGAGCATTCTAATTATACATCATAGTAGAATTCAGAGTGCACATAACATTATTTGGTTCATTTCCCTTTACAAACTTCCCCTCTGCCTCCTGACAACCCTCCTAAAATTATTTTCTACTATTCTATTGGTATTTTTCTTGATTTTCATGAGATGTTTTTTTCCTGATTTTCACGGGTTTCTTTCTTCTTTTTGCTTTGTAATTTGCACATTTGAGAGACAAAATTTGGTTCTTAATTTTGAGTCTAGCTGATCTCGCTTAGAAAGTTATTTTCCAGTTCTATCCCTTTTCAATGACTTCCTTCCTTCCTTCCTTCCTTCCTTCCTTCCTTCCTTCCTTCCTTCCTTCCTTCCTTCTTCTTTCCTTCCTTCCTTCCTTCCTTCCTTCCTTCCTTCCTTCCTTCCTTCCTTCCTTCCTTCCTTCCTTCCTTCCTTCCTTCCTTCCTTCCTTC